>CATIWR010271890.1:0-19478 GCA_949677035.1 Omphalea diandra
TTAAAATGTATATAATTTATGTTGGGGATGTTAATTCACATGCCTAATGCTTATTTATAAAATGTGGGATTTCATATCATTTATGCAATGAATATGTTCATGTGATAATGCCAATGAATATGGATAGGGATGTTACAGTATAGACGTTGCAGTTAGGGGTGTAAATGAACAAAAATAGCTCGCAAATTATTTGAGATCGACTCGAGAAATACTAGAAATTGACTCGAGATTAACTGAGCCGAACTCAAGCTCGAGCTACTCAAATAATCAAACGAACCAAATTCGAATATTAAAATACTTGACTCGAGAGACTCATGAGCCTAATTGAGTTTAGATATATTTATAATATTTCCAATCAAACTTAATCGACCTATGCCTAATCGAGATTATTCAAACCTAAATTTCAATTGATAGGATTTATAAAAAAAAAAATTATATAAATAAAAGAGTCTAATCGAGTCGAGTTCAAGTATTTGACCGAGCTTGAATTTCAAATTTTAAAGTCAAGCTCGAGCCTAACAAGATTGACTCGTCTCGATTACACCTTTAGGTGTAGTAACAATCGCAACAAGATCGGTGTAAGTATGGCTTAGAAAATTTATTTATAGGGCCATTTGAGGCTTAATTTTGAATATGATCTATTATATGAAAGTGTAGGGCTAATATATATTCATATTTTGATTCAAGAGAACTATGAAATAATATATTCGCATGCCCAAAATAATACAAGTGTGAATGAGAATTGATATCTAATATGTGTCACAATCATAAAAAAGAGAAAATAAAATATGAATTATCTGATATTGAAAAAGACTTAGTTACTAATGGGTAGGGGTAGGAATTTCTCGATTTAAACCAAAATGATCGACTAAACTGATGAATTTTGAAAATTTGATTCGGTTAATATATAAATTTGATTATGTTCAATTATCATTATAAGAAAATACCAGTTTTATTAATTCAGTTCAATTTTGAATTTTATGAATTTGATTAATAGAACCGCACGAATTGCATCATTTTATTATGTATGTTTTATGAATACCTTAACCCTGGTTTCTATTATATCTATCAAAATTCTTTTCCCTTCTCGCTTACAGTTGTTCTCCTCTACCTCTCCTCTCCACAACCTAACACCTTACTTCTTCTTCATCCTTCTCACAATCCTCCACCACCACATCGTCCTCCGCTACCTATATCTCCTACCACTTCCTTTTTCATCTCATCCTCGCACACCTCACTTTTTGTTTCTTCCTTTTTTTTTTTTTTACTTATGTACAATTTATTGTTTAGTTGTCTTCGGTGGATTCTTCTTTGTTGTTTATCTTCAATTTGAGACTCAATTTGATGTAGATGGCTAATTATTTTCAAAAAGTGTGTATTTCAGTGTTTAATTTATTGTATTCGTGTTGATGATTTCTTGAGGTACATGCATGTGTGAGTAATCACGTTTGATGATTGCTTAAGGTTGAGATCTTTACATTAATTTCCTTTTAACATTATGGAGTTTGCACAATATCTCTTTCTAAGGTTTTTTTTTTTACCATCTAATAAAATTTTTGAATCATTATTATCATGTTACTCTCTTTCTAAGGTTTTTACCATCTATTATTCAGATTTTCATACCCAAATTTGAATTGATATTACTCTTGTTTTTATGACAAACTTTGTCTCCTGTTTTGGTTACAATAACATATTCACATGGAAATAATTACTCCCTCATTGTAAATGTATCATAATAAGAGCTTAATACTTAATCATTATTATAATTACTCCCTTATTCAATCTAAAATTTGAACTAAATTAATAAAAAAAATTGTAATTTAGAAAGGTATAATTTGTTATATTAATTATAGTATGTCAGTGTATTTCAATGTTTTTTTGGTGTATTTTGAGTATTTGTTTATTGCATTTTAATATTTTGGTATATTTTTAGTATTTAGTTTGTTGTATATTTCAAGTGACGCTAATTGTCAGGCGATGATGAAATGAAAGTTATGGAACTTTATCTTTGAATTTAATTTAAATTTCTTGTGGTACTTTATAATATTTAAAATTTATATGGGATTGTTATATTTAGTTTTTATAATTTATTAGAGACTTATGATTTTTAGAGTTTTTTTGGAATTTATAAGACTTATGATTTTTAGTTTTTCTATGAAATTTATATGATGAAATTATAATTTTAATCCACTGAATTCAGAATTTTTAAAAAAAAGTTGTTGTAAAAATGGGTTGATTATAAACTTAATTCAAAAGAAACAAGAAAAATTCCATAAGAATGGGCTTAAAAGCCCTGACCGACTAATCAAATAAAATAAACTGATTTAATTTTATTTGATCTATAATATATTTTGATTTGGTTTGGTTAACATTTTTCATGCATTTCAATTTTAATTTTTTCGGTTCGTTTGGGTTCAGTTTGAATGGAATGCCCACCCTACAAACGGGTATATGCGAAGTTGTTTATTATAACATAAGCTAAGGTTATGTTTATTTTTGTAAATGAAACTGAAGTAAACAAGATATGATAAGACAAAATAGAATAATTGTTACTCTTACACTATATTTGATGCAATATAATAAGACAAGTTATTTTTCTTACTTTTTGTTTGATTGCCCTTGAATAGAACTACAAATAAAAATATTTTGATAACATTACCATTATCATATGTATTATTTATAATATTTTTTTCATTTAAAAAACTTATAATGCCTTAATATAATTCATTTTTTTATTTTTAACCTAGATATTGTCATACTATTTTACTTACAATTTATAAATTACTTTAAAAATAAATATAATGATACAACTACTTGACATACATCCCTAAATCAGTAAACTGTCCCAAAAGCCCTAACTGCATTTATGTCGGTCGTCTTGTCTCCTTCAACTTGAGGCTGTGAGGGGGGTACTTCTTATGCCTCCGATATTGACTTTTTGACTCAAACTCTAACTCTCCAGCTTACAAACTAGACTCTCTAAGGTCTTCAAAATTCCTTACCAGCATGCCATTGATTCTAGTACCAATATTGGGTAATGCCTCTTTGACAATCATCCAATCTTGTTCTTTATTGATTGGTCTAGTAGTGGCCTTAGAGGTTGTCTTCTTCTATCTCCTAAAGTAATCATTGAAACTTTCACCAATTTTCTACTCCAAAACTTATAGAGTGACCTCTAGATATGAATTACAAGTATAATGCTTTTCAAAAGCTTATGTAAACTCTTTTCAATCTTCATTGACAATTTATGGCTGTAGAAATACTGAGTCGTGGCAAACCTTTCCAAGAACAACTCAAAAAGCTCTAGTATACTATCCATTGGCACCTCAGATGCCTTTATCACTTACACATGCCAACAAATGTGGTTCTTCACATTTTGAGTTCCTATGAATTTTGATAGATCGAGTATGTAAAAATTAACTGAAAGCTTTCCAAATTTATGAGCAAACAATTTATTGACATTTATTCCCCTCTCAAAACCTTTAGCACCTAAGGCCTTGTGAATCTTCTTTAATTGCTTGGCAAAGTCATCAATCGAGTGTTTTCCTTCTCACTCTCCATGATCCAAAACAGTAGTGGTGCTTCAAGCTTGCTTTCATGATATTATTTCATCCTCAATAGGTCATCATTAATAACCAGAGGTTGGGGTGCCTCCATAGGTGCCTTCCCTTTATCATTTTTTCTAACAAAGGCATCTCTTTTTTTTAAGAATCTTATTAATACATTTGTTCACCTCCTCAGTAATCCTCTCTTTTATCTTACGACTAAAGTCAACCATCATCTTATCTAGAATATTCAGTGGTATGGTTGGCTCTCTGAATGTATCAATTCTTTGGATAGGGCTCAACGTCTTACTTTTCCTAACAAGTTTGTTGTCCCTCCTCTTCCATGAGGGTTTGGATGGAGCTATCATGGTTGCAAGACAAAGATTATTAGTATGATGTAAGTATAAGTAAATGATGTATATATTTGTAATATGCATGGCATGCACACACCTTTTACACAAAATCCTTTCAACTTTATTCCTCCTACGGGGTTTTGAGGCTCTTTCTTAGGTACAATCACATTCTTTCACCAATGAGGGGTAAAGAATGTTCACTGTTGCCCCAGACTAAGGAAGGGTCAAGATCTCAAGAAAACACATATACAAAAGAAAGAACTCTTTATATTACTTAAAGGACAAAAAAAATGTACAAGGAAGCGAAAGATTCCATTAAAAAGGAGATAGGGATGTACATGACCACTTACATAGGAACTTCTTTACATAGGGGGTAGGGGATACACAAATATTTACATATGGGAGTATTTACATAAAAATAGTGGGATAACACTGTGTTTACATTGGGGGATGCCTAATCATGTTTCTTGAAGAATCTCAACCCTTCTTTTAGAAGAGCATTGCAAACAAGAAGGTGTCTTATGCTAAGGTGTTATTGACTCTTACATGCGCCTATTGGTTGAAATGGTTGTTATAGTTGATGTCTCCCACAAGCTTAAAGGACGGTTGTCATAACCCCTCATTGAATATACCTAAGGGTACTAAGCTTATAAGTGATAAACCTTCTTTACCATCTCTTAAGCTCCAATGGAGCTTAAGTTTCAAGTTTAAAGAACCCATTAGTTTATCTAAGGGGAAGCCTAGTGTATATGATGAAGTGTGAATGTTAAATGAATGCAATGGAATTGATTAATACAAAGTTTAAAATGTTAAAGTGAATCAAAGTTTGAATGTGAAGTCAATATCATGTTCTAAGTGAAGTTGCCACTGTGAGCACCTTGGCTTTTTGCTCGAACAAATGAAATATTGCTTGCGACTCCATCCTTTTATTCATCATCGAAGGGATCAAAAGACTATGGGTCTTTACATTGGTAATAACCCCAAAAATAATGGCACGTGTTGGATCAATGGGGATCTTTTAGGCCTTACATAAATTCAAAGCCTTATACCTAAAAATGGTGGTCGTCGAAGAACTAAAAAGGGACACTACATTAGTACCATCCCTAAGAATTATGGAGTCGTCACTTGACTTTGGTCAGGATGAGAATCTAGGCAAGATGAAATCTAAACCTAAGCCAAGTCAATTAGAAGGCTCGTTTTGTCTTAACCCTATCAAAGATCGGGTTTAAAAATTGAGTACCATTTAGGGAAAAGGTTAGACACCCCTAAATTGCCCGAATATTAGAATTTGACCTTCAGGCATATTTGATTCACTTTGACATTTTAACCAAGTTATTAATTATTTCAATTAGTGATCCTAAACATGCCTCTAGCGAGATCAAGTCAAATAAATCAAATCATCAACTCTAAAGGGAAAGGGATCATGCATCATGGCAAAGGGTACATATGCATGTCCATACATCACATATCATACATATTCAATCTAAGGGAGTGAGATCATGCAACATGGCATATGATACACATGCATATCCATACATCACATATCATGCATATTCAACATAAGGGAGTGGGGTCATGCACCACAACACAGGGTAAGCATGTATATCCATATATCACATATTATGCATATTCAATCCAAGGGAGTGGGGTCATGCAACATGGTATAGGGTAAGCATGCACATCCATACATCATATATAACCATCAAAGGATGATTGTCAATACTAAGATTTATGGTTTATCAAGCACTTACACCCGAAAGAAACACACAAGTTAGTAATTTCATCATAATGCAAGTAAAAGAAACTAAAGTAATTAAATAAAGCCCATAATAAACACTTTACCATATCTCCGAATGTTAATCTTACTTCGTTATTAGACAAAATCAAATACGAAGAGAAGAAAGATTTCTTTGTTTCTTAATATTCATTTATTTCATATGCAAAGAAAAGAAAGTTTTTTTTTCTCTCTCAATATTCATTCAATGCAAAAGTTATCCTCTTCTATTTTTTTTTAAGAAATTAGAGATTTGATGACTAAAAAATTAGTTTTTAGAAATAAGAAATTAGACAAATTTAGTAGCTTTATTAGATTAGTTATTTTATAAAGATTTCAATTTAAGTGATTATAAGGTAGTTATTGGGTTATAGACGAGATGAAATTGAGTATTGGGTATCAAGGTGTAAAAATTAGTAATGCCATATTTTATCAACATGTTTGAGGCTTTAATCAACTTAGATGGCATTTGGGATTGACAAATTCATTATTCCTATAATCTTTCAATTAACACATTTTTATACATCATGGAGCATAAAAACTCTTGAAAGGAGATTGTGAGCACCTCGATGGTTTCACTTAAACTAGTAGAATCTTGCTTATGACTCTATCTTTTTATCGATCATCAAGAGATCGAGAGGACGGGGGTCATACATTAGTATAACCTTATGACGCGTGATTTGGATCAATGGGGGATCATTAAGACATTGTATGAATTTAAAGCCTATGTATCCAAATGGTGGTCATCAAGGGACTAAGGCGGGATTTAATACATTGGTATTATCCCTAAGAGTGTGGAGTTGCCACCTGACTTTGGTCAGGACAAGAATCTATGAAAGGAAAAATCTGAACCTAAGCTAAGTCAATTAGAAGGCCCATTTTGTCTTTCACCCATCAAATATCGGGTTCAAAAATTAGGTACGACTTATAAAAGAGGTTAGACACCCCCAAACTATCTAAATATTATGATCCAGCCCTCAGGCATTCTTGGTTCATTTTTAACATTTTAATTGAGTTATTAATTAGTCTAATTCACTAACCTTAAAAATACATTTAACTACAATTCTTTTAAACAAATCAAGTCATCAACTTCATGGGATAGGGGTCATGCATCATGACAAATGGGGTATCATGTACTTCATCATCCATATATAACATTCCAAAGGGGAATTGGATCATGTGACATGGTATAGGGGGTTTTGCATGCATTATCATCCATCCATTCAAGGTCATGCATTTTATGGTATGGAGGTAGATATACACTTATCCATCATTCATGATCACATGAAGTGATCATTATGACTAACTTGTGCTCTAACTCAAATAAAACACCTACACACAAGGGAAAAGAATAAGTTAGTAATCAAATAATGAAAGAAAGAAAACAAGACAAAGGCATAAAGGAAATGAACAAAACCAAATTACCATGTCTCCATAGCCAAGGTACCTAAGCGTGCATCTAATGTCCATAGTAACACATTCCAACATTATAAATCAGTATGTAAAACATACTCAAAATGTTTGAATCATGAACAATAAAAAAGATAGACACTCAATGCAAGACATTTAGAGGATATCAAATGACCTAAGGCAAAGATTCACCTAAATGAAATCTTAGGGTTGATGATCATTCATATTGCTCAAAAGGAGGTAAAACACCTATAGCACAACTAACCATTACTGAAGTTAGAATAACAAATCAATAAGGGGGATTAAAGAACCAAAACATTATTACATGGTTAACACATAAACTCCAACACAAAGTGAGCTCTCAAGGTCAATGGAACTTCAAGTTCCTCGCTTGATCATGGCCCTGATATGATTAAGACAGAATCAAAACATATCTTCAAAATAAAATGATAGAACCCAAGAGCATTTTTGGTTCGATAAACAATAAAAACCATTGAAAACATAACCAAAACTCCATTTTTTAAGTGAATAGGGGTTCTTGGTCATTAGACCTCATCCTATTCTGCCACTGAAGTCATGAAATATCATAAAATGTGTTTTAAAAAGAAAGAAATCTAAAGGGGAGAAAGAAGATTTTTTCTACAGAATTGTAGGAAAAACTAAGTTGTATAACCTAGAACAGGGTTATACAACTGATAAATAAGGTTGTACAGTCCTTATTTCCTAGGTTTTAAAAGCAGAGGAAGAGAAAAGGAAAGAAAAGGGAGAGAAGGAAAGGGAAATTAGGACCTTAAATGCCTTTTTTGTGAAATCCTTGCCCTTAGAGGCACATAGGTTCAATACTTTCCGCTAAAATGCTTATGAAATGCACAAAAATGAAGATAAAAGGCCCAATTCTACCTTGGAATGAATTAGAGTTTAGGGCTTCTTTGTTAAGGGATGTTTAAGAATGAATTTTGGCAAAATAACTTTAGAGTTGTCAAAGCCTCCTCCTCCCTTCAAATTGGAAGGGTATTTATAGGTGTTGGGTGAGTGCACCATAGCCTAAAATGGTTCTAGTTGCACCATGGATGCATCCAATCACAAAGAGAAAGATGGATGTCCTGGAATTAGAGTTTGCATGCGGGCTGTCTAACCAAGAATGGGTTATACATCCATATGTCAGAGTTGTACAACCCTAGGGTTTAAGAAGGGACCAGTTCTAGAAGATTTTAAGGGTTAGGGTTCAAGAGAGGTCTGTATAACCCTATAAGTAGGTTGTATAACCTTATGTGTGAGTTATACAACCCCATGTATGGGTTGTCCAGCCTTGATGGGCTAGGATGACAACCTGAACTATTGGTGTTAGGCCTTTGGTTTTAGACTTCTTCAAGGTTTTCTAAGGCCTTTATTCTTTCCTTTGGTCATTCCCCTTTGCATTTTGGGGACGTGTTCAATGATTTTCATCATTGGGCTCTGTATCCAAATGTTTAGAATCTGATGCTTACAAAGATTTTATAGGTACTCATTATAAAAGATAGTAACAATTTAAAATTTTAATTAATTTTTGAGAAATTTATGAAATACATATGAAATTGATAACATATTTGATGTAGGAGAATGGTTAAAGATTTTTTAGCTAGTATGATGGTGAGTATAGTGTCAAATTAACGAAATTTTTTAGGGTCTTATATGATAAAAATGAGAGATTAGATAGCATAGCTACAATGAAGGAAGTGACTGAGATGAATTTACAGTTGAAGGTTCAAGCATTTGATGAGAAGTTGGCAAAGAAAAAGAACATGATGTCCATGTTGAAGAATGAACAATGAAATTTGCAATATAAGAATCAAAGATTGTTGTATCAGATTGCAAGACACCAAGAGTTAAAAAAAGTTTTAACATAAGATTATATATGACGTTTTTGTTGTGATATTTTTTATTGGTTCATTTGTTAAGAATGACTATTAGGTCAGGTTTATTAAAGTTGCCTTATATTCAAATGCAAGTTTGAAAATTTCAATTAGTTGATGTAATTTCTAGTGATTGGTAACAGTGGCCCTATATCTAGGCCTAACTTGTGTTATCAATATTTATGAATGAAATATTATTATTTTCTCATAAACTGCAAAGTTTGTAACTTGTGTTTCAATTTGTATAAATGAAGTATTTTGTTATCATTAAGTACACCAAAAATTTGTTAATCATTAGTAACGATAATTAATAGTTATATATATTAAAATAGAAGATTAAAGACCTATTAATTATAAATAATAACACAACAAAAGTAAAAAATGTATATACCAAAAAGAAGATCAAAGACCTATTAATCATAATTATAAACTGGTTTATCATAAATATATGAAAAGTAACAAATGTTTATACCAAAAAGAAGAAAAAGAGCGATTGTTCATAACTTTCCTACAAACCTATGGTATGTAAAAATATCTAGTGTAATTGGTCATGAATCTATTTAGATAGACTAATAAAAAATACAAAAAAAAAAAAAAAAAGTGAAGGCATCAAAAAGTTATCCCAATTATGCTCTCGCATAATAGACATCATTTCAAAATATCCAAAAAATAAATACTAAACTAATTAGTTCTTTTCTTGCTTATGGTTGCCTTTTTTAGTCTTCCATCTTGAGGTGCAACAGGTTGACTTGTTGTGCACTTATGCATAAATTGAGGTGGCTCCACTATATATCAAATAGAATATAAGATGTTTAGTATCTTTAGATATAAAAGGATGAGATGTTGATATTGGTTGTGATTTAGCCATATCATTACCATAAGTTGTTTTGTTAGCATCCACAGTATTATGATCTCCCCTAGCTATTGTAGTCACCCGAGAAGCATCATGAACAAACTGAACTCCTTTATCACCAGACATCTAAAACCATTAAATTGAGGTTGCATTAGTTTTATCATCTAAATATTTCTAACAAAAAAGAGGTGAATTTTACCTTTGCATAAATGTTTCCTATCTCTGTAAAAATCCTAACTTCATAATCTTCCCTAATCTATCATTTGTAAAAGAACAAATCAAACCAACTTTAAAGGAATTATCAACAATATGTAATATGCCACTATGTGACATGATTATGCATATGAAATTATATTTTTCCTTTCTTTTTGTTTGCCATCATTGATCTTATTGCATAATCACTAAACCTTTCAGCCTCAATTCCCACTTGCCTTCACAAATCTTGTTACCATAGCCTCTAGATTGCTTCGTAATAGTCCTTTTAGCTTTTAAATCTCACTTGCATCCTCTTAAGCCTTTCTTGGACTTCTTTTTTTCTTTTGCACCATAAGTAAGTACATTAAGATTGTAATAATAACTAACCATAAACAAATTCAAAAATTAGATGAAAAACCTTAGAAGGCATTGATGCAACTGATTGGTCTTTTTTTTAGACAAGTCCTTTTATTATGAATATTAGTCATTGTTTGCCCCTGTGCACTAAGAAAATGGTGAGAAATTTAAACTTTTTGAGAGAGTTAAGTTAAATTAAAGATTAGAGAATGAATAAAAGAAGAATCAACATAAGTAATTTATAGTGATTCAGGTGTTAACTACGTAATCTCTACAATTCCTCAATTAGGCATTTCACTAACTCTCAATAGTATTTTATAATCTCACACCAAACTTACAAGTGTTTTCTCAAAACTCATATTAAAACCTTTACAATTAAATTTTTGGCTTACACATAACCTTACACAATAGTTTTATCACTTAGACTCACTTTAAAAACCCAGAATCAAACTGTTTAAGGCTCACACTTAATCTTCAACAACTTAAGTACAAAGATGAAATGAGTTAAAGTGTTGAGAAATTAAATTGCAAGAGTTTGATCATAATTAATGTCTATCATTTTGAATTCAAAGCTATTTAGTGGGGTATTTATAAGTTCTAATCACCAAAAAGCTGTAACAAAAGAAATTATCTCCAAATCTCTAAAGTTAAGGTGACAAATCTTACATTTAATGCTTCTCAAAGTTTAGTTGTGATTGAGAATTATTTTTCGCTCTAGGTTTTACCATCTTTTGGTTGTGATCTTCAAATGTGTGTAATAGTTAATGACATATGGCATTATAACATTAGTTCTTCAAAAACTAGCTGTCGGATCCCTCTAATGTATTACAAAAAGTTGTGATTAAGATTTTCTGAATGCAATTTCTACTAAGATAGCACTGAAATAATGGATCGCTACTTCCATCACGAATCAAATTAGAGGATCATGTTCCATCTTGAGGGTGAGTTGCGGTCGCTATCAAATATTGCGGTCATGAACTTCAAATCCCTAATGTCTCATTTAATACATGACACTTTTTTGCTGGTTTTTTGAGTGACCATTGGAGGACTTTTTGAAGCTTTTGAAATTCAAGATCATAAGGCCTATCGTGACTCCCACAACGAAATATACTGGAACATTTAGTCCCTAAAATTCTCATGATAGCGATCACAATTTTAGAATCAATTTTGATACTTAGAGAGTTTAGCTTTCATTCAATATTTAATGAGTTCCTAACTTAAAGAATATTAGAATAACGCTTAAAATAAACATTAGAACTTTTCAATCTATATTATCAAAATTAAAAAAGAGCCTTAACTTAGGTTTGACCAACCAAGTCCAACAGTCATACCATGCCTTTTCACCAATTGGGTTTGGATTAGAATTTTGAGATTTTCTTTAGAAGCTTTAACCCTATTTCTTATAAGTCCACCAAGTTTTTTTTCTTTCTTTTTTGCAGGTGGAGGTTGTATAGGGTCCCCTTATAGTTGAGGCCGCATCTTAGAGCCATTTAATTATTATAAATATTTTTCATAGCTTATCAAGCAACATTCTTTTTTGTATGACTCATCCATATAATCATCCAACTCAAGCTTCATAAAGTATATGCTAGCAATTGTATAATAATATAGGATTCCACTTATATCCTATGTGCTACAAGAACAACATAGAAAACTTGAAATTTATTCCCAATTGCAGACTACATAATACATATATTACTCAACAACTTTTCCATTTTTCAACTTTTTTCTCATTCTTGGACAAAGTCTAGCTTCACTATTTCTCCATCATTATTTGTTTTTTATACATCCTCTCCATCAAAGTTGTACATGTATCCTTTCATATTGATATGCCATACTTCACATGAGAAGAAAAAATGTATCCATTGAATGTTTCTTCTATATTACTTGTGATGATATCACATTTAGGGAACTCATTAATGATGATTTGCCGCATTTAAAAACTGTTTGTTTGGACATAGAGGAATGTTGTTACATAATGACATTATTATTCTTAATCATGATATTGTCTTTTATTTTTGCCTTTCCATAAAATAGATTAAAGTATAAAATGACCTTCAATATCCTTATTTATCCATATCAATTTGATCTAGATAATAACACTTTTCTCATAAATCTTTATTATGATATGCTCTATTTATATTGAATTTAAAATATAAGATTACATGTCTATTGCAAGAGATGTACTCAAACTAACTACAAAATTAGTCGCAAATTAAGATAATCATCATTTGAATTGCTTTTTTAGTTTCTTCTTCTTTGATGTAGTTTCCTTTCCAAAAAAAAAAAAAAAAAATTGTTTACCCTTAATAATTCTTATTAAATTAATAAGAAGA
Source organism: Omphalea diandra (assembly GCA_949677035.1). Classification (NCBI taxonomy): domain Eukaryota; kingdom Viridiplantae; phylum Streptophyta; class Magnoliopsida; order Malpighiales; family Euphorbiaceae; genus Omphalea; species Omphalea diandra. Next base: position 12,716 of record CATIWR010271890.1, read on the forward strand.
AAAAGCAGGGGAAGCGAGATTCAAACCCTACCCTCGTTAACATTTATATTCATACCTTTTGCCACTTAGACTACTCATAGGGACTACTTTTTTCTTGTGAACTATAACAGTATCATTTAAAATGTCCATTTTTTTTTTAAATATACAAAGATACACATTCATTTTCTTTTATTGATGTGGTACAAAATATTTGGATTTAATTTTAATATATTCTTATTTTGAGTTTACCAAAAAAAAAAAAAAGCTTATTTATATAAGGGTGAATGAATTTGGCTATTTTATTTTTTGGCAATTTTTTAGTAAATTTAAGTTTGGAATAATGAAAAGAATTAGTCATAAATCTGCCTATTATGCTAGATGGTTATAATAATAAAATTTAAATAAATTTAATATTTATTCTTATTAAATAATTAGTTAATTAATTGAATGATTATCTTTTATAAAAAAAGTTATTATCAAGCAAAAAAAATAATAAAGTAAATTTCTTAAAATTTATAATTATATACAAAAGTAATTATCTATTAATTTATACTTTCAATCTGATGTGATATAATTTCAAGAAAAATTTTATTAAATTTGAATGAAATAAATTTCTAATAATCAATCAAACAAATAATATTAAATATTTCATAATAAAAAATAAAATTTATAAGAAAATTGATGGGGGTATTAGAGAAGGGTCTGCCAATGTCATACCATTTCCATTTCCTTCTTTTTATTTATTTATTTATAAGAAGGGTCAGCCATTCCATTCATGGTTCAACCATCAGAACAAGAATATTGTCAATTTATGATGAATGCTCATAAGGAATAGAAGCAAATTGATAGGGGTATTAGAGAGCACTTCTTTTAGTTGGTGATAACAATATTCTAATAAATGTTCATAAAGGCAGTCTACAATTTATATAGACACAACCTAACTATATATAGCATCAAATTAAAAAAATAATTCTCAAATTTCACTATTTATTTGTGCCCTCTGATTTCAAACACAAGCAAATAGTGAATATTGCAGTCACTTTAAAAAAACATGAAACATGATATTTTTTAGATTTATTTAACACAGTATTGATAGTATTTTAAAATATAACATATATTATCATAATAAAAAGAAATTAAAGAAAATATAATATAGAAAAATCATTTATATACAGAGGGAGTAGATGCCTCTTTATTTTTTCAACAGATTCGTCCATAAGCGCTCAAAGTGTACGTACACTCTTTCGATTTCTCACGGAAAAAAGAAAGCGTATCCGTTGGTTTGAAACAGAAGATTCAATCAATGCATTAAGACAAGTTAGTAACACGTCATTGGGTTTGCTTTGTCCTATTAACTACTTAATAAGGTCCAAAGTCGCTCAATTTACTAGCATATATATATATATAATCTTGTGGACTCAAAATTTGAGATCACATCTATATATATACTTTTTCTTCTATAATTAATCTAAATTGAATAATGCTAAAATATATTTATAGAAATAAAATAATTAAATATATTAGTATTAATATTATGTGTAATTTGATCAAATTATAATTTAAATCTAAGACTTTTTTTTAATAATTTAACTCAACATGCATATATATATATAACACAAAGATACCACATGTCACTCCACAAAATAATGATGTTTTTGTTAAGTGTGGAATAATATATATGTCATTTAAATCTAAGACTTTCAAATTTCAAAATACGTAAATAAATATTTGATTGAATAGATTTTAAAATTTAAATTAAATGGTTGATATAATTTATTTATTTATTATTATTCAAATTATTTATTAGATTTAATAATTAAGGAAATAATTTTTTTAAATGTATCATGTTGATGTAAAACTATATTTTTGAAATGTATAATATTATCAATATTTTTACTATATTATCAATTATTTTTTTGTTTTTTAAAAAATAACTTCTATATTAGTATTAGAAAAAATTAATTATGACTTAAAAATTATATTAATATTCATAGATCTTTTAATTATTGATGGCCTTTGAATCACGAGTGAGAAAAATGAGCAAACGTGAGTTATATTTATCACAATCATTCTAATACTTAAATTAAAGAGAATAACAAAAAAGAGTTTATATATTAAGAGACTTGATAATTTTGAAGAAGATAATCGATAACTTATAAAAGGCTTAGCAAAACATGACTCTATATCGGATGAAATGCCTCTTTTATCTTTTGGATTTTCTTCCTCATATTAAAATAGTATTTGAATTTTTTTTATTTATATTTAAATAGTATCAGCTGTGTTTGTTTATTTTATTTAATAACATTTATTGTGCTTGTCTGTTTTATTTTAAAATATCAAAAAAGTATTTATTCTGTAACTGTCTGACTCCGAATAGACTTTCTTGTCTTTAAACGCACCCCCGGACGTCTAATTATTTAGTTATATGATGTGGGGACTTTGATGGTCGTCTAATTATTTGATCTTCAATATTGCGGGGGATTTGCTTGTATAGGGAATCGACCGTTCAATTATATTAATCATAACTTTTTTAAAAAATACTTTATTAAATTTATAAAAGAATCGGATGTTATTTAATAAAATTTATATTAGCATATAATAGCCTCGAAGTGCACCACCACCACCTCGTCATCTTGAAAACACGGCCAGAAACCCATAACCGTCGAATCAGTACACAGACACAGAAGACGAAAAGCGTTATCCGCAGTGACGGCCACATACTTCCCACTCCTCATTCCCTTCACGCCACGTGTCATGGAAACTTCCTTTTGCAGCTCCATCCATCTCCACCCTGCATCTTCCATCCTTTTCGTATATATCCTCGAACCCACCAATCTTATCACAATCCATATAAAAAAAAAAAAAGAAGAACTTGCCGCCCCTTCTACATTTGCTATTATTGTATCATTACTAGTAGTTGTTATTGTCGTTGTTGAAGATATAGAAGAAGATGGATCACGCTGCAGATGCACACCGGACAGATTTGATGACCGTAACGAGGTTCGTGTTGAACGAGCAGTCAAAGCACCCAGATACTCGTGGGGATTTCACTATCTTGCTTAATCATATTGTTCTTGGCTGCAAGTTTGTTTGCTCTGCTGTTAACAAGGTTTAGACTTAATTTTTTTTTTCTGTCCTTTATATATTTTGTCTTTACTAATCGAAATTTTCCCTGGTTCTTGTTCTTAATTTCTCGGAAATGGGTTCTATTGTTTGGGAAGTCAAGATTTTTCAGTGGGATTTCAAGATAAACATTGCTCATAATCTGTCTTATTTGGGACAACTCGAGTGCCATTGACCCAAAGATTGATTGGTTATAAAGTTTGAATAATGCAAAAATGAATTAATGTTTTCTCTTTTAATTGGTCTTGTATATATGGAATACTTTTTTGTTTGCAATGTTGACTTTGCTTGTGCACGCAGGCGGGTCTTGCCAAGCTTCTTGGACTTGCTGGGGATACAAATGTTCAGGCTAGTTGTTCTTGGGTCCCACAATCTTTTTTTTTTTTTCATATTCTTATTTATCTTTGCTAAATTTTGTGTTTTTTCTTCTCTTTTTGTAGGAGATGTTTATGTAACCTTTAAAAAAAACAAGAGCTCCTTTGGTTATAATAATTGGAGGGTTTAATTATTACTTTTTTGTTTTTTTTTGGGGGCTGTTTTTGGTAAAAGGGTGAAGAACAAAAGAAACTGGATGTGCTTTCAAATGAAGTTTTCATCAAGGCTTTAGTGAGCAGTGGCCGTACAGTAAGTGCAGGATGATAATCTGTTAATTTAATTATATAGCCTTAGAAATGATAGGTTGTGGTTTTCTCTAATATTTATGTAGTTGAATTCTTGTGGCAGTCCATTCTTGTGTCAGAAGAAGATGAGGAACCAACATTTGTGGAGCCTGCCAAGCGTGGAAAGTATTTACTTGTACACTCCCTTGTTACTAGTTATTCTAGGCTATTTTTGTTAATTTATTATTATCGATTATATTTTGATGCTCATGTGGTATGAATCTGTTATACTTGTGAGCAGGTACTGTGTTGTTTTCGATCCATTGGATGGATCTTCCAATATTGACTGTGGTGTATCCATTGGAACGGTATGATTATTCTTGCAAAACTACTATAGATTCTGTGTTCTTGAATTGAATTTATTTACTTATTGACACTATAAAAAGTGATTGCTGTTTCAGAATAACTCGATATCTCAGTTATATATTGAACATCTTGTCTTTCATCTAGATCTTTGGGATTTACATGGTGAAGCAAGACCATGAACCAACTCTAGATGATGTGTTGCAACCGGGGAAAAATATGGTAGCTGCTGGCTATTGCATGTATGGAAGCTCTTGCACGGTATAGCATGCCAGATTTCTGTGGTTTTTGTCCATTGCATAAAATTTATTTCTTCTGTTCAATTTTTGATTTAGGGTAAGGGGATTTACAATGGCCATTTCTATTCATTGACATTTCCTTGTTGATATGAGAGACTCTCTAACTTGTAACTTGATTTGGGGGCCTTGAGGAATCATAGTTCCTGAGTTTTGTTTGTCTGCACTCCAGATTTACGATTCATTTGTTGTACTTATTCGTTATATGATTTTGCAGTTTGTTTTAAGCACGGGAAATGGTGTTAATGGTTTCACCCTTGATCCATCCCTTGGAGAGTTCATACTCACACACCCTGATATCAAGGTATGCTACCTGAGTGCTGAATCTTTTTTTTTTTTTTTTTCCATAGAACTGCATGATTTAAGTTCTTGTAAGTTGGAAGGATAGTAAATTTAACCCTTTCTTTTAAGTTTTGTGCGTTAGCCTCATTTATGCACATGTATCTCTCTTAATCACAAGTACATCCATGTAGTTTCTGACAGAGCTTGAGGATTAAGAGATATCCTACTTTAAATGCAAGGAAAAATTTTTGCATTTCTTTTTTTTTTCAAGGTGAAACACACACAACAAGGATACTAGTCATTTTGTAAATAGTACTTCTATTCTCGTTATTTTCTCTTAAAGTTTCCAGTACATTTTCTCACTGTTTTTAAGCATTCCTTTCTCATCCTCTCCTTTCTTTCTTAAATAGATTCCAAAGAAAGGAAAGATTTATTCAGTAAATGAAGGAAATGCTAAGAACTGGGATGGTCCAACAGCTAAGTATGTTGTATTCACTTCAACATTCTTGTAGTTTTTTTCTAGTGATTTATTTTATTGTTGCTTAATGATGTTATATGGCCTTAGGTATGTTGAAAAATGCAAGTTCCCAAAGGATGGTTCCTCAGCAAAGTCTCTAAGATACATTGGAAGGTATTGTGGATCCTCTCTCAAACCACTGCGATTGTAGGTTCAGCATTGTTCCTTTGACATTTATACTATTGCAAGTTATCTCATAAGTCCTCCTTGCTGTCATCATTGATTGACATTTGTGATAATTGAATGGAAATAGACAGTTAATTATCATTCAAATCAAAGAGATGAATAAGGGGTTAGCCAGTCTCTACCTGCTGGCTCCTAATCTTTTCTTCTCATAATTCTACTTTCACAGCTTTTTGATCTAAATAAATGACTTAATATCTCTTCTGACGATTTTTTTGACTTCAACGTGTCATCTGTTTAGTTGCCTGTTTCACTCCCCCTCTGATTCAGAGCCTTAATCTGTAACTTCTCCTTTTTCCCTTTTTCTTTTCTTGTGTGAATCAGATGTCTCATGTACAAGTCTGAGTTCCTTTTCCTTAGTCTTAGGCATTCTGTAACTTGTTCACTTTCCAATCTAATGAATCATTGATTACACAATAGAATGTGCTATTTCTAGCAGAATCTATTGTTAAGACTAGAGTCAAGTTGAACTTTGTCAAACTTGGACTTGAGCTCAATTATAAATTTCAAAGCTCAAGCTCAGCTCCAACTTGATTGGGCTTTATTTTTCATACTTAAATTCAGTTTAATGAAATACTTAACTCGGCTCAATTAATCATTTAAAGATTTTTTTGAAATATCAAATTCAAAGTTGCATAAGTTCGATTGAGTTTGAAATCTAAAGTGGCTCGACTAAACATTGTTTGGAATTTGCACATGTAAAGGGAGTATCGAGTATCATTGTTTTGCAGAATTCGATACTGACATTTCTGTTTATGATCTGGCTTTGTCATGCTCAATTAAAATTTCATGGTTTCTGATTACAATATCTTCACAAACAGCATGGTAGCTGATGTCCATCGCACATTACTTTATGGTGGTATATTTTTATACCCTGCAGATAAGAAGAGCCCCAGTGGGAAACTGCGGTAATGTTATTCTTTCGCTCGGTGTTGTTAGTTTCTCTAAAAAGTTTAATTACCTACTGTCTCCTATCTTATTTTATCTGTTGTGGATTCAGTTTGTGACTCAGTTTGACTAAATTTGTATGACCTAGTGTTCTGTATGAAGTCTTTCCGATGTCATTTTTGATGGAACAAGCAGGAGGTCAGTCTTTTACTGGCGAGCAACGGGTATAACTTTGCTGTTCTTGTTACTCAACTGAATCTCTCTTCTCATCTGTTGTGCAAAACATCCATATGCAACTGTTTTAGTTTAGAATGATTAGTATCAAGCTTCATTAATGAAAGTCAATGAAATTTGAGAGAAATTTTTTTTTAAAAAAAAACTAGTGAACCTAAAGATTTGCAATTCTTGTATGCTTGGTCTGACCTGACCAATTATGTTGGCAGGCACTCGACTTGGTTCCAAAGAAGATACATGAGAGGTCTCCAGTATTTCTTGGAAGCTATGATGATGTTGAGGAAGTCAAAGCACTCTAT
>CATIWR010271945.1:0-68934 GCA_949677035.1 Omphalea diandra
TATATTATATATATATATATATATATATATATATATATATATATATATATATATATATATATATATATATATATATATTAAAATTTATTTAAATATCATGGCTAAGCTAAAATATATTTATAATAATTAATATATAAACAAATCATTAAAATAAATATAATTTTAATTTTGATATGATAATTTTTAATAAATAATTTCAAATAATAATATTTTATATTTAAAAAATAATGTTGAGCTCAAATATTGAATAAACTGAATCAAGTAAAAATAATTAAAAATAATCATTCAAACAAATAATATATTTAAGTGATTTCATATATTTTTCTTATTTGAATTCAATTGAATTTGCGTAAAATTGAAAAAAATAATATTTAAATATTTAGTTAAGTATTATGATAACGTAATATTATACACATTATATATAAGTATATAAATTAATGGAATAGATTAGAATATATATATATATATATATATATATATATATATATAAAGAGAGAAAAGTTGAAATTGCTGTGAGGAATGGGGCAAACGGGATGGGCCTATTTTGGACATTTGGAATTGCTCCAACAGTCTATTGAATTAACATCCAATTTAGCGGATTGTCATATCATGAACAGGTCCATCATTAGTGCTATATAATAAAAAAAATGTGTGTTTTTTTAATCATATATATATATATATATTATATTTTTTTAATATATAATATTTATTTTATATTATATATAATATATGAATATAAAATAAAATTATAAATAATATAATAATAAAACACATATAATTGTATTAAAATCTTCAATTAAAAATAAAAAATATAATAATTTATATATAATATCTTTTATATTTAATATATAAATAAACTTACAGTTTACTGATAATAAATTTACAGTTTATATAAAAAAGAGCTTATAATTTACAAAAAATAAATTTAGAATTTACAAAAAATAAATATACATCTTACTTATAATTAATTTATAATTTATACCAAATGAACTTATAATTTATAAAAAAATAAAGCTATAATTTACTGATAATGAATTTATAAATTTACATTTTATAAAAAATAAATATATAGTTTAAAAAAATAAACAAACAATTTTATTGATAAAAAATTTATATTTTATTATCAAAATAAATTTGCAGTTTACAACAAATGAATTTTTATATTTAAACTAATCAACCTACACCATGTAACAAATGAACCATAAAAAAAACATAAAATCCATTTTATAATATTACTAATATTAAACATAAATTAAATTATAACATTAACAAATTTTAATATATTAATATAATTAATTAATATAATAATATAAATTATATATAATTATATATAATAACATAAATTATATAATTGTAATAATATAATATAATTAAATAATATAAAATAATTATATATTAATATAATTATATATTGTATTAACATAATTATATATAATATATAAAATTATAATATATAAAAACAAAAAAAATCTCATTTATAAGAAAAGAAAAAATGAAACTAGAAAAAAGAAAGAACATTGTGCAAAAAAGATGTTTGTATTGCTATAATGAGCGAGGCACGCTTCTTTTTTTTTTTTCTATATGTATCATGGACTTCTGATTTATGTTGTTATATAAACAGAAATCCATTATATAATTTGCCTAATTTAGCAAAATCTCTTCCAATTCAAGCTCTTCTTTCACCAAATTCTTATATCATGAATCTCAAACTATATAATATCATGGTTTGGATGTCCTATATACTTACAAATATAAAATATCTCAATCATGTGATTATTCAAAGCACTATGAATCTCTCATAGTGCGCCTACTTATTTACTTTCTCTTTTCTAACTTTTCAATTTACACTTTTTTTTTTATTAATTTTTTGTCTTTATTACTGTAAATAGAATTAATTGATGAACTATTCAGTTAGTTAGGTTTAACTTTTCTATTATTATTTAATTTGATTTAATTTTAATTTTAATTTTAAAAAATTTATTTTTATATAAGAATTAAATAAGTTAAATTTTAAAAATAAATAAATTATACAATTTTATATTAAAATTAATTTAAATTATAATTATAATTAAATCAAATCAAATTAAAATTTTATAAATTTTATTTGATCCAATTATACATATATTACTTTGATTACTTTAATGAATTAAATATGATGAACATAAATATTACAACTGATAAATATTTATGTAATAATTAATGAACATTAAACTATGAAAGATGAATATTGTGCAAGCAAATAATGAACATTCAAATATTCATCAACAAACAAAGAACTTAATGAAACGAGATTATATATTTTTAATAAACAAGTAAATTTATATAGAATATTACACAAAAAAATAATGAATATGAAAATTAAAGATGATGAATATTGTGCTTATAAATAATGTATATCTAAATACTAAGCAATAAACATCAAACATTATGAAAACATGTTATATATTTTTAATAGGCAAATTAACTCACGTACAATATTAAATGAAAAAGTAAAACACACAAAAATTAGAAAATGATGAATATTGTACATATAAATAATGAACATTTAGATACTAATCAATGAGCATAAAGTTTTTTTAATGTATTTGATTCAATAAAATACAAAAATGGTGAACATTATTAAAACCGATGATAAATATTTCATCACTAACTAATGAACATGAATATTAATAAAATATGATAACATGATTAACATAAATATTATAATTGATTAATATAATGTTTACAAATAATAAAAATTTGCGTATAAGTAATGAATATTCATGTTTATATTATTTAAATAGATGATAAATATTTAATTATTTTCTAAAGTAAATGATGAGTATTTAATAATTTAATTATTAAATACTACAACTGATGAACATGATATTAATAAAATATGATTATATGTATGATATTAGATTAAAAATTAAATGAACATCAATAAAATATTGTTTAATAAAATAATAAATATAAAAAATTATAACTGATTGTTTAATAAAATGATAACTATAAAAGACTATATCTAATGAATATTATGTTGACAATTCATAAATATTTACTTACAAAGCAAGAATAAACATATATCACACGTGTAACAAATAAATGACAATATCAAAACATGAAAAAAATTCACGTTTCGGGCCTTAGGACTATGATGCTACATGATTGGGGTCTATAATATAATTTACCTCTTTCACCCATTTGACAATTAAGGTTGGAGATTTTAGCCTAAGAGTGAAAAGAAATAAATCCATATAATTAATTTTGGTCTAAAATTTAATTTAGGGCAAGTGTTTGTCATTTGTTAAGCAATTAAGTTGACAACATAATATTTTTATTTTTATTTTGACATATGATAAGTAAGTTAATAATTAAGTATTTAGTGCCCTTAATTAACCTAAAAAATATAGAAAGTTTTTTATATAACAATAATTTTAAAAATTTAACAATATAGAAAAAACTTTTTATGTTAGTCCTCTTTAGAACTTTGATGATAATAAATATTGAATTTTCTATATAATAAAGAAAAGTTTAAAAAAACTAAAAATAAAAAAAGCCAACAGAAGAAAAAAAAAGTAAAATTATAAATTTTTTATTAAGATGTATGCTTATAATTTTTTATTTTATTATTTTATTTGCGAAAAAGTTTTAATTAACAATAATTTTTATAAAATAATAATGAATTTTAATTATTATTGTATATATTAATTTTAATTATTTAACTAATTAATTAATTATTTAATAAAAATAAAATATTAAATTTATTATAATAATTATACTGCAGAATAAATAAATTTCTGATTAATTTTATAAAATATTTATACTAGAGTTTGTACAACACATAAATTAGTGACTCATTACGTATAAAGAAAGAGAGAAAAGTTGAAATTAGACTATATTGTGGAATGGGTCAAACGGTTATGAGATTGCAAATCGTGTGGATTTAAGTGTAGTAGATTTTTATAATAGAGCATGTGTATATGATTTTTAAGATTCATTTAAGATCCCCTATTGTTGTCATGCTATATGTACCATTTAAAATAAGGATGATCAACCTGAAGATTATATATGTGATTGGTATAGGAAGGAAAAATACTTGGATGCACATCAATTTATGATGACTCCTACAAGTGGTGCGATATTTTGTCCTTATAGCCACTGCCATTCAAAGAAAACGGAAAAGCGACCAAGAAAAAATAGAACAAGGGAATATGAGATCATTAGTAATGGAAATTTTGTTCTAATTTGTAGCATTCACAATTTTGTGAGAATGTATATTTATGGATTTTTTTTTTTTTTTTTTTTACTCCCTCTCAATTTTGAGATGAATATGCTTATGAAGTTGCTTTTCACTGTAGGTGAGAAAGAATCAAAGCAGCATCTGTAGAAGATGAGTATAAGTATAATATAGGGCAAAAGAGCCAAAGACAAACTAATAAGAGGAGAAGAGATTCTGCATTATATAAGTCGATCAATAGATTATCTCATCAAGGTGGGACTGAGTAAGAAATCCAAAATTCCAAAGAGGCATAAAGTATATATTCTTTCAAATACTAGCAAGAGAGTTGTCCATGTAGACTCTTTCACAGTGACATCAACTTATTTTTTTCTCCTTGTGAGACCCTTTCTTTCTTTCACCAGATTTCTACTCTTAGTCCTTTGCTGCTCCATTCCTTTCCATCTCTCATTTTCTTGTGCTCTCAAACATCCCTTCCTCATCTTTCCCATCTATGGCCAATTCTTGGCATTATGCTAGCATTGATATACAACCCCTTTAAAGCCATTAAAGGATAATTCCCTAGAGCAAGTGCTTAACTCAGATAACACATCTAATGTTAAGGACATTATTTTGGTTAGGAAAAGCTTATCGCCTAAGTCATTTCCTGACGATACGGTCAAGAAAACCATCCTCAAGTCATGGGTCAAGGTTGTGGGTTTTAAAATTAAAAGGCTCTAGAAATTCATTTTTTGCTTCCACATATCTTCACAGGAGGAGGTTGATTGGATTTTAAACATGGTTCTTTGGTGAACCTCCTATTCACACCAAGTAATCAAAAAATGGCCTTCAGATTTATCATTGCGTGAAATTAATTTTTCCCAATCACAGTTTTGGATCCAAGTTCATGGCCTTCCAACGGCAAGTATGAACAAAGAAATGGCTTCTAGAATTGCGTCATCATTTGATGGATTGATGGATGTTGATGAGAATTAAATAGGAGTTAACATGGCAAATTTTATGAGATTAAAGGTCCTTCTTAATGTGGAAAACCTCTCATTAATGGGTTTTTCAGCAAGAAAAAGGATCAAATCAAATTACGGATTCAGATCAAATACGAGAGAATGCCTGATATATGTTTTGCTTATGGCAGGCTGGTCACTTTTTGCAAAATTATTCTTATGCATCTATTCAGAGTACGGAAAGTAATACAGGTGATCATAAACTCAGATTTTGAGAATGGATAAGAGCTTAAACACCTAGATAGGCTCAAAAGGAGTATAAGGCTGTTAAGGCTATAGATTTGGTAAATGAGGATAATAAGTTGGCTTTGGTTGTGACCTTAGCCTTATTGAGAATATCGAGATTCTGTCACATCAAAAGACAACAACTAGTTTTCATACCATACTACTGACTAGTATAAAGTGAAACCAGCCAGGGTTATCTCCCTCAAGGATATCTGACAAGTTGGACTATTCAGACCCTAGTTCTAACTTGACTCTTGACCACCACCCAAGCTTATCTGTTCAATCTATGTTAGAAAATCCTTCCACCTCCTGTGATCTTACCTCTGCCAGTCACAATAGTAAGTCTAGCCTTAGCCCACATTCTTTAAATCTTGGGCTTAGTTTAAATCCTATTCCCTCCTTCTTCCATATTAAGGCCTCTATTCCGATTACTCAACCTAGCTCTAAGCATAATACGGCTAGCCTACCCAAATCCCCTCCTTCACTATCTAATCAAAGCTTAGTTTGGATTGTCATCGGTCTAACTCAACTCCTACTACCTATCAGAGTTGTTCACTAAGGAAAAGAAGGGGGAATCAATGTCCTTCATTTCCATATCAAATAATTGAAAATAGCAATCTATTCAACCCAACTTCTAAACATTCTTATCCTCCTAGCTTCTAATTATCTACAGTCCTCCAACCCTAACATTAAATCTCTATAACTCTTTTTGGGAAAGGATGAGACCTCAGCTTTAGTTGATCGCAATAAGAAATTTTCCAGAAAATGGAAAAAGTAGGGCAAGGGCCCATGGATGATCAAAGGGAGGCAATAATACAGAAAAAGTTAAAAGCCCTTCAGTATCAAACATCAATTTGGGTATTATGGCAAGCTCATATTCTGAAAAGGTGACGGTGACTAGCCTTAAGCCACTGCAGTTGCTATGAGTTGGATTGTGTGGAACTGTCAAGGTCTAGGACGAGTCTTGACAGTTCAAGCTCTTTATGTGCTTTGCTTTCTTCATCATCCTAGCTTGGTTTTTTTAATGGAAACCTAGCAAAAAAGATCGTGGATTGATCATATTAGAAGAAGACTCAATTTTGTCCATTCTGATTTTGTGGAACCTCAGGGTAGATCCAATGGTTTGAGTTTCTGGTGGGATGATAATTGGGAAATAGAAGTATGTATTAAATGTAACAATTTTTTTTATGTTAAGTGCTCTCAAGCAGGAGGGAGGGAGTTTTGGTATGTCATCCTTGTTTATGGGGACTGTTATCCCTTGGCACCAAAAAATGAGGTTGAATTAGTGTATAAAAATTTAAAAGACAAAGAAGAGGGGAATAAGAATGAATAGAGTTGAGACAATAATTTATAGTGGTTCGGGTATAATTGACTATGTCCACTCCCCAATCTATTAATTGAGTATTTCACTATCTCAAGGTATTTTCAAGTTCACACCTAACTTGTACAACTTGTGTTTTGATGGCTCACACATAACCTTACAACAATGTGTTTTTAGGCTAACACACAACCTCACTCAAGTGTTTCACTAGACTCACACTTAAACCTTTCTTGAAGTGTTTTTACATGCTAACACTACAACCTTACAACTTGGTGTTTAATGCTCACACCTAATACTTACAATTTCATAAAGAAAATTGAAGAAAATGAGTAGCAAAGATTGAGAACTTTAATTACTTGTAATAAATTTCTTAGCAACTTTCTTCATGGCTGTTTGGTGGAGTATTTATACCCAAACTTCACCAAAGAAACGTTGCAGAATATAGCTCATCAAATCTTTGAGACATGTTTGATAGATTCTGCATTAAATGTTTGACAGTCTCAATTTGCGGTCGCTACTACTCATTAGTGGTTGTGAAATCCAAATTTCTGAAGAAAAATCTCGTTTGTGTCTAATGGCTAGTCCACGTGGCAGCTTCTGATTAGTTCACCAGGAAAATATAGTCGTTGCTCTTTTACCTACTTTCAGAAGTCGCAGTCGTGATCTTTCTTGTACAGAACGCAACATAAGACGCGAATTCGTCTGTCAAAAATGGTTATCTTCTTCTTCATTATTTGCAGTCGCTACCAATAAGATGTCTTCGCGAATTTTGACTTCCAACGATCTGCTGCAACACGTGTCATGTTGTGATTGTGGACTTGTTTCCTTTTTTAGTCACTTCAAAATTTGTGGTCGCGACTAGGGCATGACACACACAGCGATTTCATTTGTCAATTTTGGACTCTATCATTTGGATGAATCGAGACCGAGAATGACTCTGCAATTTCGCCTGTCTGCTTTCTAGCAATGCTTCTTCACATATCGCGGTCACGAATACAAAGTAGCCGTCACAATTTAGAAGTTATTTTTCATACTTGAGAAATTTCGAGCTTTATCCAACTTTCAACTTTAGATAAAAACTAAAGGCTGTAAAATAACACTAATTGAAAATATTAGACATGATCAATCTCCTTTGTCAAGATCAAAAGAGGCCCAAGACTTGGGTTAACTACCCTAGTCCAACAGGGACCCATCTACGGAGAACATGGGACTATTGTGGGAGTATATTACTAACCTCAAGTTGAATGGGAATATTTCTTGGTTGTGCATAGGAAATTTTAATGCCATCTCCAACAGTTAAGATAAGCAAGGGAGCAGGGTTTATCGATTTAGTCAAGCTCATCACTTTTAAGATTTTCAAGATTATTGCGACTTTATTGATCTAAAATTCAAAGGATAAGTTTTCACTTAGTGTAATAAATAGTGCGGTCACAATAAACTCTGGGAATGCTTAGATAAAGGCTTTGATGATTCTGATTAGAGATGGAGTTTTCCAAATGCACAAGTCATCCATGGTAATCTTTTAGGATCTAATCATCGTCTGCTTATTTTGAAAATGAGTGTTACTCCCAAAAAGGTCATAAAGAGGTTTAAGTTTAAAATGAAATAGCTTGAAGATAAACAATGTCGAGTAGTCATAGATTCAAGTTAGGCTTTTCCTCAACAGGGATCTGCCATGTTTAGAATTAATCAAAAGCATAAAAAAGTCAGGTTAGATCTCTGGAAATGGAGTAAGACTACTTCGACAATAATGGCAAGGAAATTGAATCTTCTAAGCAATAGATAGAAGTTCTTAATAATGTTGACTTTTCTTCCCAAGATAAGATGGTGGAAGTTGATTTATTGATCAGGTTAGAGAATCTCTAGAAGAAGGAAGAGCTACATTGGTTGTAACGTTCAAGGGTTAAATGGCTCAATACCAATGATAAAAATACTAAGTTTTTCTACACTTCCACTATTCAAAGAAGGTAATGTAACCAAATTGTGAGGATTAAAAATGACCAAGGGCTTTTGATTAAAGACGAAAATCAAATTATATCAGTTATCCATAACCATTTCATGCAGGTGTACTCCTCTTCAAATCCTTCTGATTTTGATGACTTGTGTAATTGTATTTCCCCTATTATTCTAATGAAATGAATACTTGTTTGTGTTATCCTCTAACTAATGCTGAGATTTATGATGCCATGTTTAGTTTAGGCAATCTCAAGGCTCCTAGTCAGGATGGATTTTCGGGTGTTTTTTACCATAAGAATTGGGCATTGTTGGTCCTGATGTTATTATGGTAGTGAAAATCTTTTTTAATAGTGGTTTCCTTTTAAAGGAGCTTACCAGTTCAGGCTTATTGCTTTATGTAATTTCTTATATAAGATCATCTAAAAAACCTTGGCAAAAATAAGCTTAAGCCTTAAATGGGTAAAATTATTTCTCCATGCCAACCGACCTTCATTCCTAACCGTGCCATTCAAGATAATATCATCATTACTCATGAGATTTTTAATTATTTAAGAACTCATAAATCCTCTAATTGGAGAAGGGCTTTTAAATTATATATGAACAAAACTTATGATAGGATTGAATGGAGCTTCATTGAATTTGTCCTTAGGAAACTTAGGTTGTGTGATAAATGGATTTCTCTTATTCTTGAATGCAATACTGCTATCAGATACTCTATTATTGTTAATGGTTCTCCCACTAAAATTTTTTACCCTTCTAGAAGATTAAGGCAAAGGGATCCTTTATCCCCCTATGCTTTCCTCCTTGCTTCTGAAGCCTTATTAGCTATAATTAATTCTAGTTGCATTTCAGGTGCTCTTAAAGGAATCAAGCTATCATACGCCTATCCTACCACTAACTTCTCTTTATTTGCAGATGATACCTTGATCTTTGACAGAACAGATGTCACTCAAGCTAATAACATTTTGGCTCTACTTCATGATTACTCTATTATATCAGGGCAAGTCATTAACTTCTCAAAATCTAGTATCATGTTTAGTAGGAGCACTCTTCAAGTGGTTAAAATTCAAATTATAAAGATTCTTCAAATGAGAGAAATGGGGCAAAATGACAAGTATTTAGGTATGCCAGCTTCGTGGGCCATTCAAAAAGGCAAGCTTTACAATTCTTGAAGGATACAATATCGCATAAAGTTCGGGGTTAGAAAGGCAGCCTCTTATCTCATGCTGATAAAGAAGTCCTCTTCAAAGCAGTTCTATCGGCCATCCCTAACTTTACTATATTATGTTTAAATTGCCTAAAAGCTTGTGCTCATACATCAATGGTCAACTTGCAAAATTTTTTTGGGCAAACAACTTAGACAACAAAAAGATTCATTAGTTAAGTTGGACAAAACTCTCTAAGGCCAAAAGTAAATATGGTCTGGTTTCAAAGAGATGGAGATTTCTAGTTTGGTGATGCTAGAGAAATAGATATGGAGACTTCTTGGTAATATGGACAGCCTATGGGTTAGAGTCCTCAGATCTAAATATTTTCCCTATGGCAATTTTTGGAATGCTTCTCATAATGGCAAAGCCTTTTAGATTTGGTAAAGTCTTATAGAAGTTAAAGATGTTGTTCAGGAAGGTTTAAGATGGAACATTGGCAATGGGGAATCAGTTCTTATATGGGGCGATCCTTGGATTCCCACATTAAAGGGGGTTCAAAATTTCCTTTGAGAAATCGGATGCTATATAGGTTTTCAAAGTGGTTGACCTCATTAACTACAACCAAAGGGAATGGAACATCAATTTGTTGCACAATCTTTTCTAGGTAAAGGAAGTTAATGCTATTCAAAATATTTCTATTGAACTGTCTAACTTTGCAAACAAATTGATCTGGCATTTGAAGAAATTAGGTTCATATTTTGTGAAGTCCGGATACCATTGGATAAAAGAGGAGAAGGATTTAAAAGTGAGTGTTCCTAACTCTAGCTCCTTGGTGGACCATGATATCATCAACTAGAATCATATCTGGAATACAAAAGCTTCTCCCAAAATCATTTATTTTCTATGGAGAGCTACCACAAATTTTTTGCCTAATCAAGTTAATTTATGGAAAAGGAAAACTGCTTCATCGCCAATTTGTGGAGTATGTAACCAATCTCCAAAGACTACTAAGCATATCTTATTCTTTTATCCACATGCTAGAGCTACTTGGTTCATAAGCAACTATGGGTATATTACTCAAGATTGTAGGTTCGTCTCTTTTATTAGATGGTAGCATGTTATATTCAAAGAATTCAACAAAGTGGAAGGAGACAAGTTATTATCTAAAATAATTATATTATGTTGGAATATTTGGAAGCTAGGAATGCTACCATATTTGAAAGGATTAACCCAAGCCCAAACCAAACTCTAAAAAACGCACATCTTATGATGCTTATTATGGATTCTACCATGAGACATCAAAAACCATCAGTCAAGGATAATAGTAGCAAAATGCTAGCTCCTACAACTTGGAGCCCTCCTCCCTTAGGATGGGTAAAATTTAATTCGAATGTAGCACGGAGGAACATCACTTCAACTGCCATTGTTGCAGTCATTGCTAGAAATGATCATGGTGATCTAATAGCTGGCAAGACTAGGAAAATCACCTATAATTCTGCCCTTAAAGGTGATGCTCTTGCACTCAAAGAAGCCATATGTGTAGTTATCCAATTAGGCGTTCGTAAGGCCATTATTGAGTTTGATTCAGTATAGTTAAGAGACATAGTTAAATTTTCTTTAAATTTTAGTTGGGATTTAGAACCTCTAGTAGTTGAAATTCATAGGAAATTAACATTTTTTGTTTCTTATAATTTCAATCTTGTTAATAGAGTAACTAACAAATCTACCAATTGTATAGCAAAAATACAAGATAAGGAAGTTTGTTCAACAAGTTGGGTGACCAACCCCCCTCATCCTTGCTTTCCCTTTTGTATGTCGATGCCCGCGGGGCTCTTTAATGAAGTTATGTTCTAATAAAAAAAAGAGTTGTCTATGTATGTTAAGTTGTAAGTAGTGTTAGAGTATTGATATAATATTTCACTGTGAGTTTGCTAATGCTTATAATTGTTAATTGAAAAGCAGCTAGGACATAATTCTAAACACAACTACTATTAGTTATATGCCATGCAGTCTTTTTTTGACATGGGAAACTAGTAAAAAATAGTGGTTGCATTTTATATATCTTTAATTAATTTTTGCTTTATTTTTAATTTATTTGAAAACAATATTACGTATGAAATCCTTATATAATAATAATAAATGAATTTTCTCTAGAGATTATTGTCCATTTAAGATGTAAAAATATATCAAAAATATAAAATCTAATATTAGTTTACCCTTGAAAGAAAGTTCCTCTTTAGTGGTTAGTGTTAGTAGGGGCAGTAAGAGTGAGCAAAAACTAGATCAAATTGAAAAAATTGATCGAATCAATTTAATTTGATCAGTTTGATTTAGTTCTTAGATAAAATTCAATTTGTTTTTGTTTTTGTTTTTATTTTAAAAAATTTTGATTTAACCAAATAAAAAGAAATTATTAATAAATCAAACTAATTTAAATTGACTAAGATTTAAAATACATGTAATTTAACTAAATCAAATCACAATTTCACAAGTTTGATTCGATTTGGTTTGTATATTTATAAAATCCAATTTAATCGATTTAGTTTGTGCAATTTTTTCAAAAAATTTTGTTTGATTCAGTTTATAAAATAAAAAAATTTAATTTAATTTATTTTAATAAAAAATTGAACTGAATAAATCAATTTGCCTATTGTTGGGGAGAAGGAGATTTTAACAACATTCTATTAAAAGGAATTCATCGCGCTTGCTGAGATCTAAACTCAATGTAGACCATCACGCTCATCATTTGACTAAAGGATTATTTTCTTTGCTCTTAGTTTTAAAATCATAAAAAAAATATAGAGGCAATACAAATAATGTTAAATTATTTGTCTACTTTTTTCTATGTTTCTGCTCTTAGTTTTTTTTTTTTTTTCTTTATTTGCCATAACCAGGTCTTTTTCCTCCACTGGAGTTGCTAATACAAAAAAAAAAAAAAATGTTAAATTATTTTATTCATATAAGTGAGTTGGTCAAATACCTAGTTGGAAGGGTGGATTGATGCGGTGTTCCACATTTCAATAATGGCGTATGAAAGAAAGAGAAAATTTAATCACATCAGCTGAATCTAATCTATTAGATAAAATACTTCACGATTAAAGACATAAGCTTAACTAATTGTAAGACTTCAGTATGAAACTTTTGACTTTTAAGGCAAAAGCGGACATACAGGGTGAAGTGGTGGAGAATTTTATCTCGGTCATCGAAAATTATGAATTTTTTATTATATATTTAATATATAATATTATTTATTTAAAATTTATTTAATTAAATATATATAATTATGTATAAATATATATACTAATTAATTAAAATAATTATGCTTAGATAAGCCTCGTATTTATTATTTAATTTAATAAATTTTAAATAAATAATGTTACATTATCAGATTTATAATGAAATATTTAAAATTTAAGCTGATAAATCTAAAAAAATTTTCAAGTGAGGACCATCGCTTTCTCAAAAATTTAAAGTTTTATTTATTAATTTTCATAATTTTGTTCTTAACTAATTTATATTGTCTAACAATTTATAATTGAGATGAATATTTTAAATTTCATTATTTCAAAATTTAATTGATTGAAAAAAATTATTTTTACCCTAATCCATAAATTTATATTTTTGTTTATTAAATATTAAAATATTTTCTTATCTAAAAATTCAACTTTCAAATTTTTAATAAAATATATATTAAAAGATTGTTCGATATAATTGATAAATGTAATAGATAAAGGTTTTTTTTCAACAATTAATCCCTATTTCCAATTATAATAAAGAAAAAGTTAAAATTATTCTTACTCTATTATTATTTTTAAAATTCTATTATTTAACTACTAATCATGAATTATAATATTTTAATTATTTATATAGAAATAATTTTATTAAATTATTATATAAATTTTTTTAAAAAATTATATATAAGATATTTTAATTACTAAAAATTATATTAACATATACTTGTTAACATTAATAAAAAAATTATTAAGATTTTATAATACAAATTAATAATTATAATATTCTAATATTCAAATTATACTTTATGAATATATGTGAAATATATATTATTTTATTATATTTTAATTTTAATTTTAATTTATTTAATTCAATATATAAAATACTAATAGTACATTTTCATTAGTCATTTTATGAATTAATAAAGACTATTAAATATAATTTATTACACACTTAATATCAAATTGTTATCAACTATCAATTATAAGTTAACAATTATCAGCAACTGTAATTAATTATTAACCATATTCATCAACTATTTTAAAGAGACTTAAATATGTCTTTCGTGACAAATTAAAATTCATAAATTTATAAGAATTTTTATCATGAATAATTTAAAAATATTTATTGCTTGTAATTAAAATCATTAAAACTAAATAAAAATTCATATTTTAATATTAATAATTTTTCAAATTCATTAGGAAATATAATTTTTTTTATAAACGTAATTTATTTAGTTTTATAAATATTTTAAATTTTATTGTTATCATAAAAAAATTTTCACCCAAAATACAGTTCTAAGTCCGCCAATGCTGTTAGAACTCATGATGTAGATATTTTAGTACCACATATTTTAACTTGGATTTTAGTTAAATAAAAATATGTAAATATTTTTTTGATATTTTTATTTAAATTTATAGGTTAATTTTTACATTATACTAATTTTAAATTTTTTATAATTAATATAAATTAATTAATATGATTTTATCAATTAATCATAATATTAAAAACAATATAATTTTAATATTTTCAATTTAACTCTATTATATTATAATAGAATTAAATTGAAAATATTTTTAATAAAAGCATTTTTATAAAAAATTTTAGATAATATATAAAACTTAACTATTTATAAATATGTAAAAGACATAAATTAAAAAAATATAAATAAAATTTAAAAATTTAAGATATATAATAAATCAAATATAAATGATAATTATAAAAATATATTAAATATTTAAAAATATGAGATATATTATAATTATCACTACTATTATTATTATTTGTGTATTAAAATAATAAAGTTATAAATTTAATAATGAAACAAATAAATAAATTATATTTTTTATTTACTATTTTAATTATATTTATCGTCGATTCCAATACCATATGGAAGTGGCAGACTTGGTATAGTCAATTGAAGTTACGCGAGCAGAAAGCCACACATCTGAATGCACGTGCGTTCACGTTCTCCAATCGGTTCCAAAGGACAAAACAAAAAAATAAATCAAATCTGAATCACGTGACTCTGTTAATCTCTCGACACACCCAATCCGAGTACATCTCTCCTTGGCTTCTCTTCCTTCATCCATTTGTCTCCTAAAGTCTCTTACCTCCATGGCAATAACAACCACCGCTGCCACCATTAACGACCTACCTGATGTCATTTTATCTATCATTTTTGCCTCCATCTCCGACACGCGAACTCGGAACTCACTTTCGTTAGTGAACAGGAAATTTCTGTCGCTGGAGAGAGTCACGCGCACCTCCCTCACTCTCCGGGGTAACGCGCGGGATCTTTACATGATCCCGACCTGTTTCAGATCTGTTACACACCTCGACCTTTCTCTTCTCTCTCCATGGGGCCATTCGTTGCTTGCCTCCTCGTCTATGTCAGATCCTCTACTCCTTGCACATCGCCTTGGCGTTGCGTTTCCACTGGTAACGTCTCTCACCGTTTACGCTCGATCTCCTTCAACTCTGCAGATCCTTCTCCCTCAGTGGCCGCGATTGTGCCGCGTGAAGCTTATCCGGTGGCATCAACGTCCCTCATCACCTTATATGGATTTTGTTCCTCTATTTGAACACTGTCAGGGGCTTACTTGTCTTGATCTATCGAACTTCTATTACTGGACGGAGGATCTGCCACCTGTGCTCCAGGCGTATCTTGAGGTTTCCAAGTCCTTGACTAGCTTAGATCTACTTACGGTTTCATTAACTGACGGGTTTAAGGCACACGAGATTCGAGCAATCACGGCTGCTTGCACAAATCTCACTAAGTTTCTTGTTGCTTGTATCTTCGATCCAAGTTACCTTGGATTCATCGGAGACGACACGTTGCTAGCTATTGCTGCTAATTGTCCCAAATTATCAGTTCTTCATCTGGTGGATACGACGTCCTTGGGGAACACATGGAGGGATCCGGAGGCTGAGGACTATACTGGGGAGGATGCCCGGGTTACTGTGGCCGGATTGGTGGAATTTTTCTCTGGCCTTCCTTTGCTTGAAGAGTTGGGTCTTTGTGTTTGCAAGAATGTTAGAAATAGTGCTGTGGCTTTGGAAGCACTCAGTTCTCGTTGTCCCAAGTTGAAATTGCTCAAGTTAGAGACGTTCCATAGTATTTGTATGGCAGTAGATTCCCAGCTGGATGGGGTTGCGTTGTGTTCGGGGCTCAAGTCATTGTCGATCAAGAAGTCTGCAGATTTGGCGGACCTGAGCTTGATAGAAATTGCTAGAGGATGTTATAAACTGGCAAAGTTTGAAGTGGAGGGATGCAAGAAGATTACTATGAAAGGTATAAGGACAATGGCTTGTTTGCTGCACAAGACACTGGTTGAGGTCAAGATATCTGCTTGTGAGAATCTTGGTGCTGTAGCATCGTTGCGAGCTTTGGAGCCTATTCAGGATCGGATTGAGAAACTTCACATTGATTGCAGATGGGATTCGCTGCAAGAAGAGAATGAGACTAATTATAGTTTCGACCTCAATGATGACCTCTTTGATTGTGCTAATCATGAGTATTCCAGTAAGAATAAAAGGATAAAATATTCTTCTGATGTTTTCTATATGCGAAGCAATGCAGATGGTCTTTGGAGCAAGTCCTGGGATAAGCTCAAGTATCTTTCGCTCTGGATTGGTGTTGGTGAGCGTCTAACTCCATTGGCAATGGCTGGTCTTGAGGATTGTCCTAGTTTGGAGGAGATCCGGATACAGGTTGAAGGGGATTCCAGGGGCCGGCACAAACCATCTCAGCGTGCATTTGGATTGAGCTGCCTTGCCCAATATCCTAGGCTGTCAAAGATGCAGCTGGATTGCAGTGACACAATTGGTTTTGCGTTGACTGCACCATCTGGACAAATGGATTTAAGCCTGTGGGAGAGGTTTTTCTTGAATGGGATTGGGAATTTGAGTCTCAACGAGCTTGATTATTGGCCACCACAAGACAGGGATGTTAACCAAAGGAGTGTGTCACATGCAGGGGCTGGGTTGCTTGCAGAATGCCTTACACTGAGGAAGCTCTTTATCCACGGAACAGCTCACGAGCATTTCATGATGTTCCTTCTAAGAATCACAAACCTGAGGGATGTGCAACTTAGGGAAGACTACTATCCGGCACCAGAGAATGATATGAGCACAGAGATGAGAGTGGACTCATGCAACCGGTTTGAAGATGCCTTGAACAGGCGTAATATTCTTGACTAAAATAATCCTTGTTGATCATCAAAAGCATGAGAATTAAAGTTTTGGTTTGTTCAAATAAAGCGTGCTTGAATTTGAGAAAAAGCCTGATTCATGCTTGCTTTGCCTACTCTTTCTTTCATTAAGAACAAACGCTTATATGCAATTTTCAAGAGTTGAAATCAATATAACCCAGAAAATCCAATGGTTCCATTGAAATCTAGAAAAATTTAAGCATTTGATGTTTTCACAATGATAGGGAAAATCAAGACAGTTTACAACTTAAGCCGAAACATATTGCAACGCCTCTACCATGTTTTCTATACATAAGAAAGGGGTTATCAGCAGAGTTTGTACTCGCAGTCAAGCAAACGGGTGAGTATCTCTTCACAGCTTGGTCGTTCATGCGGTTCTGCCCAACAATCTCCAATAAACACACAAAGTCAGTAGGTTAAATCAAACATGACATCCAATCACGACGAAAGCTAAGTCATTAGGCAAAATCAAATCAAAGGGTAAAAACAAAACCAAGAACGACAAATTTATATGATCCAAGATAAATCAGAAGACATCTAGTTTCAAATATCTTTCTTTTTCTCTGTTGTTATGGGTACCTGAAATTAACCTGCCCAGCGGACCTTCAGGAATTTCCAAGCGAGATCCCTCATTAGCAACAGCATAAACTACCTGAAGAACAGACAATGAAATGGTTATTATTGCAGAAAAATCTCAGAGAAGTTGCTAAAACATGAATATGTAATTAGAAAATGAACGAAATAGTGTACCCTTACCCTTTCTGGTGGCACTCCTTCCCATGGTCTCCTTAGTGTGTACAACTCCCACATTATCACCCCAAGGCTGAAAATATCACATTTTTCACTGAAGGGTTCATTCCGAATAAGTTCAGGAGCCATCCATTCTGGAGTTCCTGCAGATGAGGAGTCTCTCATAGGTCTCTTAGTCATTTCTCTGGAAAGCCCAAAATCACAGATCTTAACAATCCAATGCTTATTGACAAGGCAATTTGCACTTTTAAGATCACGATGAACTATCTTCATCCGATGGATGCACATCAATCCCCTAGTTATCAGCAGAAAGTTCAAGTCAGTACACAGCCTGATGCTCAACTTGAGCTTGTTTAGGCTCATTAAAATTTATACTATCTCAATGATACATGGCCCAACCTCAGCTCATTTATGAGTGAGGCAAGCCTGAGCTTGGCTAAAACTCTATTCGACCCTGGTTGATTATACTCCTAACAGCAGCTCACAACTCATATTAATTTAATCGAACTCCACATGGGCTTCAAATCATGACAAGGATTACCAATCAAAAGATGATCAGTTAGCAACTTACAATTTCAAAAATAAATGTGCTCAAAGAGGTTAATTTTATTCAAAGTCATTTGATTTGTAAGATGTTTTCACTCATATCAAGCTCAAAGAGGCAAGCCTGAGCTTAGCTAAAACTCTATTCAACTCTAGCTGTTTATAACCCTAACAGTAGCTCACAACTCACATTACTTAATCAAACTCCACATGGGCTTCAAATCATGACAAGGATTACCAATCAAAAGATGATCAGTTAGCAACTTACAATTTCAAAAATCAATGAACTCAAAGAGGTTAATTTTATTCAAAGTCATTAGATTTTTAACATATTTTCACGCAAATCATTTATTTATTTTTTATAGCAGAAAAATCACCTTATTTTTGCAAACTTTCATTGAAGTCACATGATAAATCTGACCATTTTTGGACTAGAAAATCTCATGTGACCAAGGAGCCCACTTTTCAGATATTCATAATTACTCTCTACATCTCTCACACTCTTGAAAGAGTCGAATAGGTGAATTGCAATAAGAGTCAACATAAAATGACTACTGATTTTTAATCACAGAAGTCGAAAAGAACAATAAAATAAGCCATGTGGCATTTTTCCGGTAAGAAAGATGCTGAATTTTATACCATGTGACCTCCTTGAATTTTTTTTTTTAAAATTTTAAGTGATTTTTGTGAAACAAATAAAAAAATGACTTAATTTTAAATAGTTAAAAATTGGGTAAATTTGAGTAAAGTAAACCAAGATATCCCAGCATCATTGCATAAGAAATTTGAGAAGCACTATAAGTTTCGTGAGACCGGAAGAAGGTTTGCCTTAAAAAGTCAATAGAAAGAATTGAAGAGAAGAAACCAGCTAACGATAAACAACAATAAAGCTGGGGTTTCTGCAATTGACAGCATACAATATTTAAGTAGAATCTGATCAATCAAGATGTTAAGATAGTAACTTTTGTGAATACCGTTGTTCTCATTATCAAAAGAGCAATTGTTACAAGAGAATCACTGAAGCCAGAAAACATATGTTAACAGGAGAACTAGGCAATATGTCCAAAATAAAACTATCTTGAATATAAATTACTTTATTAAATTAACCAGATGAACAAGCTGCCTCATAAATTCTTCCTGAGTTGGCCAGACTCTTCATGGTGCATTAAAATGACCAAAAGGGTTCATGAGGCATCTTGTCTTGAATACGATAGGATCTCTCTCACGTCTATAAAATTCAATGCTCTCTCTCTCCTTCTCTATTCATTGAGCCCAGAATTGGGACCAGGATAATAGAGTAACATCTTGTGTCAAACCAAGTATCAAGCTCATCTCAGTCATGCATGAACAAAAATTCTCAAGATTGTGCAGATTCTAGTTCTCATAACTTATGATGCACGGAAACTCTCGGAAGAAGACATTTTTGCGTTTCGGAAACGTTTCTTTTTAGTAAACTCGCCAAAACTTACCTAAAATGTTTCAGACACATTTCTGCTATTTTGAAAAATTTGCTACTAATAATTTTGATTATAAAACTTATGAACAATTAATATTTATTTTTAAATATTTGATTGATTATTATCATAATATGATCTCATATGAATATCATCTAATTTTTATAAATATGATGTCGTTTATTTTTTATAAATATCATCTAATTTTGATGATTTATTTTTTATATGATCTCATAAGTAGTTACTTGAATATTTATTATATGTAAGAAAAAATATTCATAAATATGTCCATACACACACACACACACACACACACGTTTCCTCTATGTTTCGTTTCCTATATTTTTAAAATACATTGTTTTCCCATGTCCGTTTCCGCGTTTCCCGTATTCGTGCTACCTAGCTAACAAGTAATACGAAATTATGAGACAACCTAAATTTAAGGATACAGAAGAGAAGTTAGTGACAGATAATGGAGCAATCAAATTTAGCCTCTTGTGATCACAAATGGATTTTAACACATTAGCCTTTCTGAAAGCAGCTCCAGAAGCTGCTCACCAATTGCTGAAGTTTATATGTTAGGACCGTATAATGTGGGTGTAATTAACTTTGAACATTAACTTCTTAAATTAAATTAATTTCTTAAGTTGGGGCAAGCTAAACACACCTGCATATATCACGCAACATTTTTAGTTTCTTCCGCCAACTAAGCCTCTTCTTCTGACTGCTTAAATGGATCAAATAATACAGGGAGCCCATCTCCATATATTCAGTAACCATCGACAAATGAGGAGGCTTTGTGCAAGCACCCAGAAATAAGATAACTGCAAGAACCACTACATCTTAATTCATCAATAACCACCAGCAGAGGAATAACATCAACAACAAAAGTAATTATATTAATTTTAAGAATTATAATAATAACTATTATAACAGTAACAAAGAGTACAACGAACTTTTAACTTTCATATCGCAGTTGTTTCGGAATAAATTTCTACCTGCTTGTGCCTCGTTAATTAGAACTCAATAATTTAAAAAATTTCCGGTTTTACTTCAACAGGCTAGAGATTGTCAATATCAAATTTAAATGTTGAATAAAGGCTGAATTGGTCCCTGATCTAAGCCAATCTCCAATCCAGCCAAGGACACAACTTTTATTTATGGTCAAACAGTCCAATTTTATGACTAAAAAATGAGCTTTTTCTTTTACATTTTTTTAATATCATATCTTCTAAAAAGAATTTTTGCATTCAAAACACATGAAAAGAAAAATGAAGACAACAAGCAAACCATACAAGAGTTGGCATTGGAAAAGCTTCTCTTTGTTAGCCAAGAAAATTCAAGAAAGAAATCCAAATCTTGAAATCTCAAATCTCATAGAATTTGGGCACATTTTTGGCATTTGTCAATTTCTAAGGAAAGAAGGTGAATTTGTTCTATTCAACTCATCTATGGCAATCCTTTCCCAAAATTTTTCTTCAAAATTGAATACCAAAATCAACTCATTACACTTTTTTTTAATTAATTATTCAGTATTATAGGAAAAACAGAACTCTATTGTTCTCCGGTTTTTTTTTTTCCCACTACTGCCACGACTTTACCTCTTCTTGATCAACCACCACCAACTTTCTCTCTGCTTTGACCACCCCCACCAGTCCTACCATTATCAATTTCCCTAAAATCTCTAAACCCCAGATCAAATAAAAAAATTTATTAATTAGTCCTTAAAAATCGTAATGAAAAATAACTGCTAAATCTAAAATATCCAACTAAACACTAAAAGCAAACCGCATGATATGTGCATTTTACAGTTGACAGAAGGATACTATGGCCAGAGTAAGATCATTGCAAGAAGATTATTCAAGGCAGTAAACTTGTGAGTGAAAAATGGCTGTCTGGTTAGTTTGAGAAACTGAGAAGTAAAAAAGCTGCACATAATTTGGGCGAAAACATTTGTAAGAGAGATGAGGCAAAAAAGATATTTTGGAAGATCATCTCATGAAGTAGAATATTGTCAAAAGAGAACTTCAGAAACAGAAATTTGAGAGGAATATTTAAATTTCCTTCTTTTGTTTCAATTTTGTCAAAAAATGAAACAAAAATTGTATGATACTAGTTTTCAGCACTAGACTAATTTGGTCGCCAAATTAAAAATTCGTTCTAATTTGACCAAATAAAAAATTTTTGGACTTAATAAGAAATTGATCATTAGTTTAAGGACCAATCTGCCCTTTATTCATTTAGAAGTCATGTTATGTTGACCATCATGAGCAGTAATCTCAATAGATGAAAGAAAATACAGGGATACTCTGACAATAGTAGTACCGTTTGGATGTCGAAGCCGGCTAGAAGATAACCAATGCATAAGACCACACAGAAGATGAAGTCAGAAAAATACATGGATAGGATAAAACCAAAACAATCAACATATTAACAAGAAGAGACCTAAGAATGGATATCTCATTGCAGAAGTCCTCCATGTTTTCAGTAGTTAAATCTTGCTCTAGGAAAACCTTGATCGCAACATCTGTTCCGTTCCATACACCACGGAAAACTTCCCCGAAGAAACCTAGATACAACAAACATTCAAGAAAATTCAACTCAACAGAAAATATGTTGGAAATTGAGGTAAGAAATGAAACATGTATACTCCAACCAATTTGTCTTCTTTAATTATATAGATGGTTAAAACCATTTCAACTGGTGTGTAATATTTTCCCACTTTGGTACCATTTATCAGTAACTCAATGCACTGAAATGTAAGCTTAGTTCAGTCATACGAATAATTTTGTTCTTTCTGACAGGTAGGCAGCAATCCAAGTTTTATATCCACAATATAAAGCAGTTTTACTCTGTTCTAATAGGTAGTCAGCAGTAGTTTCACATGCACAATATAAAGCAGTTTTATTCTGTTTAAGAGGCCCTTTTTAAAGACAAAATGATATCTCAACACATTTTGAAACAACACCACCAAAATTAGCCATGCCTAAATTGCAAGTGTAGCAACGCAACTATACTGCTTTCAAATTCGATGCGGAGCTGATAATTTCAAGAGAAAATGCTTACCAATGCCAACACGAGTTCCAACAGTTAATTCTGAGAAATCAATGTTCCATTCCTGGAAAGGTAATAGAGGCTTATTATGGAACATTGGAGATTCAAGAACTTTGTTCCATGTTGAAACCAATTCATCATTTACACCATAACGTGGAGGTCCCCTTCTCTCTGACGTTTGACTCCTGTATTGATGTGGAAATGAAGGTAACGATATGGCTTTTTGGGAATTTATGTGGTCCCTTTTTAGAGTGTACAAAGCAGATATTTCATCATGACCATCAAGGTTGAAATTTGATACCTGAAAGAGTATGCGAATTAATTAATCAAACCAGGAAAGATTGAATTGCAATGAAGTGTTTCTTTGAAACCTAACTTGAACAAATTTTCATAACATAAGCACAGAAAACAATTACATCTAAGCAATTTTCTTTTACTTTATGTTACAGGATACACTTTCCTCTAACATACTGTTGAAAATGAAACAAATGTAAAGCCTCTGTTAGAACAAAAGGACTCCCCAAACTTGCAGAATATTTAGAAACTCTGTTCTTTTTGCCTTAAGGAAATGGTTTTTTTTTTTTTTTTTAAAGTGAAATTAGACTGCTTTAAAAGACACCATATGCCCTATTTCATCATAAACTATTGCATTGCAATCCAACAAAACACCCTAAAAAGCACCAAAGCACAGCATATCTTCAAAATCCTTCCTCCCAAAGCTCTAGAAATTCATCAATAAAAAGTTCTGCAAATTTGATCAGAATCTTTCACAGATAATGTTCCAAATACTCTATATGACATGGAAAAAATAGACGACCATGAATCTCAAAACCATAAAACCATAGAACATAAATCTTAGCAAATAGGCAAAAATATTACTAGAATGAAATTAAATGTAGTACAAAGACAATGAATGACAATGTGCTTATGAGCAAACCACATATCAAGCTCAAATTTAAAATGATGGTGAACTTGTTCTTACAAAAACCAAACCAAATTGACAGTGGATTTGGTGCTTGCTGGGTCAAAAAAGTCATTAAGTCTCCCTACAGAATCAGAACCTCTAGCAAAATAATAAGCAAACAACCTATATTTGTCTGGATAAACAGATTCAGACCATACAAAACTGGTTTATGCAATGCTATCAAGAACATCAGTAATTGCGAATGTAGTTCTTAGAGCATGTTTGATATTGCTATTGAAAAATATAATTTTAGGACAAAAATTAGAAGAGATTCTTTTTCACAAGTGATTATATATTTTTTTTTTCATATAGTTTTGTGAACAAAAAGATGATTATAAAAGAAGCTAATATTTAAAGTTTTTGCTAATATCATTTTTTACCCACAAAACTCGCTTTAATAAAATATATAATCATTTAGAGAAGAGAATCTCTTTTAATTTTTGTCATAAAATTAGATTTTTTCAGTAGCAATGCTAAACATCCTCTTAGTCATTAGAATTAAGAGAAGCATACACTTTTCTGATGATCTGAGCCATTGTCCTTGTCATCCAGAGAGTTGGCAAATGACCTATCATCACCTTGCTCTCTCAAAAGCCGATTTTGCTTCAAAGATTCATTCATTGCACGCACAGCCCTGAAATAATTCATTGTATTTTGAATAAGTTTTTAATAAAAAAACATTATTCTTATTTTTTTTCAAAAATTAATCAAAATTATACAAAGTTTAAGCAATTCTATAAAAGAATAATGGAAAACCATCAAGCAGCGGGTTTACATTGTCACTAAGCAGGACCTGCTGTCAATGGAAGCAATCATATGCATACATCTTCTCTGCATCCTAACCATGTCCAGGTTTTGAAACATGGGAAGTACAGATTTCCAAGCTCATACTAGTTTCATAAACACAAGCAAAGACATAAAAAAGGCAAAGAGTTCCATGGCAGGCTCTCTTGGAGAAAATATTATAGATAACCTTCGAAAGGAAATAAAAACTTCGATGAATAAATACTTTTGCCATGGATTTAAATCATGGTTGCATGAAACAGTAGCGGGACCATCGCAACTATAACATAACAGTGACGACAAACTGCTACACAATTTTTTACTTGAAAAATTGCAAAATGTTGCAAATTGAGAAATGTTTGCATAATTCACTAAAACTATAACTTAATAAATATAAATTCTGCTCTTTAATTTTTTTGAGCTGATCAATGAAGAATTTTTGAAGCAAAAGCTAGCTGGGTTTTGGTTTGGCACAAATGAAATGGGAGAAGAAATAAAAGAGAAGGAAAAAAAAAAAAAAAAAAAGAGAATCTGATCTGTTATGTAACGGTTGTTACCATAATATAAAAATTATTACTGTTACATGATGGTGGTTATGACAGTTATGAGTTATAAAAATTTTTCGGCCGTTAAATAATGTTATAACAGTAACAGAGGGCAAAAATACCGTTATATAACAACCATTACATTATGTAACGGCCTTTATTTAATTCATGGTGAAAACCTCTTTCAAAAGAAGTACAAACATATAAATTGTTACTCTATACAAACAGGAAAAATCACCAAACCCACTTATTACCACTGCAGTTTCAAGGCAACACATTAATCCTAACATACAATGGGGTCAAGAAACTGTAACCCTTGCTTAGTTCTTGTCCATCATGTTATGGTTTCCTTTAGTATTATAATCAGCGATGCTTAAACAGAATGTGCAAACAGATGCACGCCAAATTCAGCATGAGGCTTTTCCTACATTCTCTGCACAAGTGTGACTTCTTCACAACATCTTTGGCCATCCCTTCCTTGTTACCTCACTACCCCTTCAAATCAAGGCATCTAATCATTCTTCTCCTTTGCAATACTTTTGAGCAAGGAAACCAAACCACCAAAAGTATAGGGAAACACATGGAACTCGAAATGATTTATAAATTGTTGCACAAGACTGAGGATGATTCTTTTTTATCTTTTTCCCTGTCTACTGCAGAGACTTGTCGTGATTAGGAATGAAACAATAAAGGTATACGAGTACACAAAGGTGTAAATGACTTGGTCATGTTTATGTAAGAGTGCTAATGTATAATGATGAGAACATAAGTGATATTAGTATCATGGATTTAAATCACAATCACAGCCATGATCGCAATTGTGTTCGCGTGTAACGGTAACAAGACCATCGTCCACCATAATGTAATAGAAATGACAAACTGCTATGTAATCGCAAAAAAATTGCAAAATATTGCAAATTAAGAAATGTTTTCATAATTCACTAAAACTATGTATTATAACTAACTAATAAGCATAATTATGCTCTTTAATTTTTTATTGAGTTTTTGAGTTAATCTATAAAGAATATTTGAAAGGTAAGCCAGTTGGATTTTAGTTTAGCATAAATAAAATGGAAGAAGAAACAAAAGAGGAGAAAAAGGGAAAAAAAAAAAAAAAAAACCAGAGAATCTGCTCTGTTATGTAACATTCGTTAAAATTATGTAATGGCCTTATAGATTACAGAAATTTGCCATAACGGTAACAGACAGCAAAAATGCTGTTATATAATGGTCGTTATGTTATGTGATGACCGTTACTTAATTCCATAATTTTTGTAAAACTGAGTCAGAAATAATGCAGCACTTGATTTTGCATCCTAATCGAACCCAAAAGATTTAGAAACTTAACTATTCAACCACGACTGCGTATCAGCCAACAACATATAGAGTGGTAGATGAGTTGTGGACTTGAGGGAATACACATTTGAAAACCAACTCAAACTGGTTGAAGGTGGCCTATCACTTTCTACCATTTAGATATGGTCAAAATTATTTGTTAGTTGTAGCAGTAGTAAATGTTTTTTTACCACTTCCAGATGTCTTTGTGCATAAGTTTCTTTAAGGATGAAGTGTGACAGTAAGTTTGCATTGTGACTGGGAAATCATAAATTAGAATAACAAAAACACCCTCTTTGTAAAGCAAGGGAAACTAGGGAAGATGAGACCATTATATGGGTTGCCTCCTGCCCTGTGACACTCTTATTTTTTACTTCCGTCATACTTCAACACTCATTTTGCCATGTCAAGACATCCATAGGAGTAAGCAGGACACAATCAAAACCATCCTAGTTGATCCTCTTTTGACTTATTCTCAAAAAATGCCACCTCTATTTTCCTATTATATCTGTCTCGACTTATTCTCAATAGGTGCCACCTCCCTTGACTGTTCTCAATAGGCTTTTACCTCCATTCTCTATTTCCACATATCTTAAATATTATTATCTCAACTGTACTTATTTATAAAATTTTCTTTTGCCAATCAGCAGCAAATTCCATGAAGCTTTAACTGATTGAGGTTCTGCAAAATTCACCATTTTAGCTGAACAAGAACTTTATGAACACGATATCATCACATCACTTCATGCCGCATTTCAACCAAAAAGAACATCGCTCATTTTGCCAAATAATTCAATGGTCAAAAGTATGCCTAATACAAAAGGTTAGTGGCTTCACTGCTCACTCCTCTTTCCCTTTAAAAGTTCCTGATGCAGCAAAAAGAATATCGCTCATTTTGCATGGTGGAACCTGATAAGAAAATAATGACACTAAGGACCTGTACTCCATCTAATTTTACATCTCCTTCTCCATGCTATTGGCTTTATTAAAGTTGCAAGAGTATATTGCAGTTTTAGTTCTAAAGAGCCAGAAACATTTTTAAGGTGGAAAAAGGCCGAGGAAAAGAAAAGCTGTTAGTGCAGTGATATGGAGAGAAGTCTCACATAGCATCTTGTAGCATGAATGGTACTTTCAAATGTCATTGCAAAATGACTTTTAATAAAATGTCACTGCAAAATGACTTCTAATCTGCTATATTCCTTAATAACCTTTTATTAATCCATAAAATATTTGAGACCTAAGAACAACTAAGTTTCATTGATCCAAATTACTCGATTAAGAAGATTATGCATGAATTTGAACCAACCTCTACTTCCCACACTAAATTCAAGTCCTTCTATATGCTCCAAATTTTCCTAATAGTCCCATCTCATAACGAAAATAAAACACAAAAAACAAAAGCAAAAAAAAAAAAAAAGAAGAAGTAACTCACCAAAATTACCCCCTCACTTCCCTTTGTAGCAAACATTTAAACAAAATAAAAAATGGTAAATTGCTAAAACAACCCCCCGGATTTTCCCATTATCCACTAGTCAGTCTCTGGCTTTTAAAAGAAATATCAAATCTATAAAGACTATGGATTTAGAACAAAAAACCAAATTGTTCCACAGGTAAAAAAATGGATGAAGATTGATCAAGAAAAAAATTGATGAAGACGGATCAAGAAAAAAATTGATGAAGACCAATAGATGTCAACAAATTTCATGAGCCAATCCATAATTAAAGGTTCAATCACGTTTAAAAAACAAATAGGCATCTTTCCCCAATTATTTTTTCTTTTTTAGAGAAGGAAAATGAAAAATCAGCATATTGTAGTTTAAAATAGGCTCAATAACGCAAAAAACCCAAACTTTATCATAAATTTTCAATTATACCTAAAGCTTTTAATTAAATCATTTATACCCTAATTTGGCTAATTGATTTTAATTATATTTAAGTCAAAATCAAAATTTAGTAAAATGCACATTTAGACTCAATTAATCCTTACACTTTTTTTATTATTTTAATTACATCCAAAATTGATCTTAGATCTTATTTAATATAATACTTTAATTTAAATAATTTTTCACAAAAAAATTTATTTGTATTTTAGATGATAAATAATTGATTTTATATTAAAATAAAATATTGTTTT
The DNA here is from genome assembly GCA_949677035.1 of Omphalea diandra. Classification (NCBI taxonomy): domain Eukaryota; kingdom Viridiplantae; phylum Streptophyta; class Magnoliopsida; order Malpighiales; family Euphorbiaceae; genus Omphalea; species Omphalea diandra. The sequence continues at coordinate 28,878 of CATIWR010271945.1, forward strand.
CATGTTTTTAAATTATAAAATTTTATTTTCATATATTTAAATAATAAATTAATGAATTTTTAATTTTCATTTCAAGGATAATTTTCTTGAGAATGCTTGTTCATATCATGCAATTGATTTTTTAATATTTCTTAACAATTTTTATTTTAAATTGTTTAACTAAATTTACTTAAAATATAATAAATAATTTTTTAAGAAGATATTAAGAGAAATTTTTTTTAAAAAAAAAGAGAGAGATTGAAAGATTTTATGAATTAGAAATTTAAATTTTAAAAATACTTAAATTTCTTAAATTTATATATAAAATTAAAATTCATCATGTAACAGTATATAATAAATTTAATTAAGTAAAAATGAAAAATAAAAAAAAGTGTCCTCTTAATTAAGCTCTAAACTTAATTTAGAGTCTATTAAAAAGTATAAAAATCAATATACTCCTATTATGCATTTTGCTAAATTTTGATTTTGCTTTGGATACAATTGAAACCAATCAAGCCAATTACAATATGATTGACTCAATTAAAAGCTTTAAGTACAGTTGAAAATTTACACAAAAATTTGGATTTTTTTTTATTATTGAGCCTTTAAACTAGGGAATATAAATGGAAAGGCACCATTCATAATGAAACAAGTATCAACCTTACGATATCATCACCAATCTCCGGGGTCATGCTAATGCTTCTTCTTCTTATTCTACGAGTTTCTGATGTTGATGCACCCTCTGACTTGTAACTACAAATCAATAGTAAAACAGCCTTTTAGAGTGCAACAATTAACACTACATACATATGCATAATGACACTATATACTAATCTATGTAGCGGGAAATGCAGAAGTGGTAACAGAGGGAATATAGGAAAATGACATTTTCTAAAAATTTATTAAAGAAAATATGGGGGAAATGTAGAAAAAAAAAAAACCATGCAAACGTTTCTGAAACAGGGAAATATGACTCAATAAAAGTTGTCATGCTACATAAATACTAATTGTTGGTAGAATGAAAACACTAATGTCTGGATCAATAGTGTACATTGAAGTAAGGCCATATACTAATTGTAGCTAGAATGAAACACTAATTGAGTCAGTAGCATACATCAAGACCATTATTAGATTGATCAAACATAGCACCATTTTTTTTTTTTTGTCACCATTTTTCTCATACTTCATTATTGTCTTTCTCCTCTGTCACTACATAAGATAAGTCTTTGCATTGAAACTTAAACAAGACCACTACAATTATGCAAGATGTTTTTTTATGCTATGAAGCCAAGAAAGATGCATACCCATGCACACATAGAAGGATTTTACAATATAAAGAACATTAAAAGAAAGAGCTCCACAAACTCAGCATTAGGTGTTCATTCAACATTCCTTTGAAAAAATTCTGCTTTTTAAGGCAACCAAAAAAAAATTACTCATGTCGTAGATATGCTAAATTGTAAACCAAAAGCTTGAAGAAATTGATACAAATAACATATAAAACTCTTTAAAAGTACACGAGATGTCGCATAGTTTTTTATTTCATTTTGCTCTCTCATTAGCATCAATGTATGTGCATGAATGTAGACACATGCACACGCACAACTACAAACAGCAGTTGGGATTTAAACACCTTAAAAATTTTCTTTTAGTCAAAGGATTGTTGTTCAAAGGATTTTAGGACGAAATCTTTAAAAGGTTTTATCATCCTTCTTTGTTACATTGTCTCGCATCTTAGGCCTACTCATAATCATCCTTGTTTTGTACTTTTGTATGGTCAATCTTCTACACTGATGCCATTGCTGGTCTATGGTCAACACACCCAGATATTTCAATCAAATTATATTCTCCACTCTTTCCTACCTACCTCTTACAAATCATCTTTATCTAAAAGACTAATATTCATTCCCTTACGATGAGAAGAACAAAAAAGAACATGATAAGCAGCCTACAAAAAATTTGAAACTATAAAAATACTTGAGCTACCTAAAGAAGCACAAGGCTTGCAATAGGATCCTCCCACTAACAAGGGTTGGATTTGCTTATGAGGAGGGAAGTACATTTTGTCATTCTTCCGTTACACCAAAAGGTTGACCTTGAAGAGATAAAAAGATACTTGACTAACATAGAAGCTAGCCAACTCAATCCTATTTAATTGAGGATAAATCTGGGAAAGAAAAGAACAAACAATGAAACCAAATGCGACCAACTATAAACTATTTATCACCAAGAAGAATTATTTACCATGTTCAACACAGGCATACAAAAACAAACAGAATAAAGAAACCAATGAAATAGTTTGTCATGCTGCTCCGGCACATCTATAATTTGGGATAAAATCTAATATTCCTTATTTAAGTAATAGGATCAAATGGGCAAGAACCTTGATGTAACTTCATCATCAGCATAATCTCTAATTGAGTGCCTATCACCGCTTAACAAGGAACGTCCACGAGCTCGAAGTGAAGGATGCTCTGGACTGCAAGACCAAGCTTAATGAAAGATGACTACCAAAGGATCACAAGAAAGTAAAGAACAATATAAACAAAAAAAATTCTAACATTTAAAGTAACATTCAAGAAAGGATATATGCTTTAAAAAATGACTCAACAACAAAATTTCATCACACATTGTAAACATGCAAAGGCCACAGAGCAAATTATATCATGTTAATTTAACCTCCACTTGTGAACCCAAAAGGAAACAAGTAGCACCTAACTATCAGCAAAGAACCAAGACAAGAAAAAACAAACAAAACAAAACAAGACAAACAGCTAGAATAATGTAGAAATTATGTACAAACAACACCAATCTCGGACACTTAGAGCATCTCAGCAATAAAATTGAATTGTCTGGCTGTCTGAATGACAAAACATAAAATTCATGCATCAATTATGGTGAAACAGTACAAGGGAACCTGTAAAATCATGTTTAAACAACTAATGACAAAGTTTAAAGCAGTTGGGCAATAAACAGAGGCACACAGCATGTGTTGCGTTGATGGTCTGAAGGCAGCATATTTAACTGAAACTGTCATTTATGGGCCTAAATTCTCAGTTTCTTAATGCGAAGCAATAGACAAAACCACAAATTAGCAAATGAAATTTTTGCCACCCCACATGCATTTGGGTTGAAGGTCCATTACTTCACATTCATATTAGAGGGGTTGGGAAGGTTAAGACTCCTATTTGTAGAGCGAAGGGCAAGCAAACTAGGATTTGCATCCACAAGCAGCTGAGGAATGCAAGTGGCCCCATTTCAGGATTTTAAGAAGAGATGTGAATTGTGTGATGCGGACAACAAAAAGCTCAAGAAATATCAAGTTTAAAAGACTTATAAAGGACTGACAAATATGTCCCAATTTATATAAAGAGTAGTTGAGACAAGTCTTTAGAGCCTGTTCATTTTGGTATAGTTGTATGCCCAGTATTTTGCAAGTTCCAGATTCAACAGTAAATTTGCAAGTTAACTTTGTTGAAGCAATCTGGAAGCAATAAAGAGTTTGTGTTCTGAGAGCCCAACATCCTAAAGTTTATGATTACTTTATAAATACTCATGCATATGCTGGGATGCTCTATTATTCAATTTCATCTAAATAAAATTTCCTGGAGTTGTTACCTACTGGATAGTGTAAATCAATGTTAATCCTAGATCTGATGCCTATGGTCATACTGTGCCATTATTGCTGCTTTAATTCAGCAATTCAATCCTAAATATTATGTCAGTGGTCATACTTTGGGCATTCAGCCAAAGGAAATCTATGTTTGAAACTCCAAACTTAATTTACTTTTCACGAATACTGTTCACAATTCAAGGAATACAATATCGGGCTTGTTGGAAGGCACAAAAAACCAAAAGGACAAACCAACCCCAATTAAATCTTTTAGACCGAAATAAAATTTCTATGCTACTTGCAGACAAACTACAAATGATTTGAATAGGAGGATAGCAATCTAGATAACATGAAGACATTGGGAAAAATAAGACTCATTCCTCATGGACAAAATTGACATGATCATAGTATTAAAAATGATCAACCAATTGAACTTTTAATTTTGACACAAGGATAACCAATTGAACTTTAATTTTGATACAAGGAAAAGTGATTTAAAAGTGGAACAATTTAACAGACCTACTGGGTACAATGCTCAAGATATGAAAGCAGTTGGTGTTCAAGATAAGGATTTATTTTTCCAAATGACTTCACAAAGAAGCCTGCAGCATGTTTCTATTGCTAATGACATCCGTTAAGGCAAAATATCAGTTCAAAATCAACTTGACTACAAGACATTTCAAAACTTGAGATAAATTTTTCTCCAACTAGAGGAGAATGATGCAAACAACAAGAAGCTCAAGAAACATTATATTCAAGGACTTAAGAAAATTAGAATTACGGTCTAGATTCTATATGGACTTGTTCAGAAAATGAATGAGTATTTTAAGGTTAATTTTAGTGTTGTTGACATTGGAATTCTGAAAGTTCCAGCAAAAGCAAGTCTACATAAATATTTTGGGATTTCTTATCCTTTGGTTATAACACACTTCCTTTCAGTTTTATGGAAATCCAAATCCCTAGGGATTAGAACTAGTATAAGAGTGCAATGTCTTAAGGTCTAAGTTTGTTCTAAGTAGATAAATACTCATGCTTGTAATGTTTTGTATTCAATTTTCAGTCAAAAAAAATTTCTGTAATGCAGCAACTTGAATCATATGATGCCATTCAATCCTACGCGTGAATGCAATGCCTAAGAAACTTTAGGAATGACGCCTAAACATTTTATTCACAATTCAGAGCTACTGTTTATCATGCCTTCACTATTTTGCAAAAGCAAAAGGCCCATATGATCTATTTTACTTCATCTATTGTACTGCCTAGTTACACTTGGTAACAAATTATAGTTGTTTACCTACATTTCTGCTATTTCTATCTTTCAAATATGCCCAAAACCAAGCCTAAACAACTATTCTTGCAATCAATCCTGTGTCCAGAAGAGAGCAAAAGAGGAGATTCCCCAGCTCTAACGTGTGCAAGCCATTGATCACACATCCCATTAATTTGTTGGGTTTGGGCAGAAATCAAAATATTTCTTTATGAAATTTATATAATAGTGTAATATAATATATACATCAACTATCAGGTCACCTCAGTTTATTGTTCTTTGGTATGAGAACTGTGAACCAAAAGAAGAACAGACAATTTAGGTTATAAAGCCATACCTTTGCACATGGAACCCAACAAAACCGTACAAACAAGACCTGATAATGTTTAAGCATAAACGATCAAAAGGCCAAACTATCAGGTAGAGATATGGGGGGTAAAAGGACACAACCCAATTAGGTAGAGAAGCCCATGCACAAAACAAAAGGTTGCTTATATAAGCGATGCACACCTACCCACTACAGTTTGTACCAATGATGTGTAAATATGCAAATGGATAGAGAGATAACATACACTAGAGAAAATAAAGATTGTCATCCCAGAAACAACAAACGTTAATATCCACCCAAATGCCAATCCAACACAAAAAGGGTTTAAAAGGAACCTTGAACTTGCAGTCCGCTGTTCAGCAATGACCTTTTTACGGCTACGTCGCCAAAAGGTTGTTGCAATATTAGGCTCACTATGTGATAAGCTGGGAGAAGAAGGAATGATGGAGATAGAGGGCAGGGAGAAAGTCCAGCAAACACATGCTACATTATGTTAGAAGTCCAACAAAAAACAATAATTGAAAGAAAGAACAAAAGACAGGAAACAAAATTATCATTGCAAAGCCATCTCAGGTAGACGAACTTCTATAGAAAAGAAATAAATATTACCTCAATTTCCTGTCAACCGATGTAGCAGATCGCAACATTAAATTTCGCAATGCAGGACCTGAGACATTTGTAGCTGGATCTAACTTCCTATGGAACTGCAAGCTCTCATCTTTTTCACCACTGTGACAAGAAAATAAAAAATAATAATACAACCTACTCAGCATCATAACTCATATTAACAAATCAAATCATGCAAAACAAGTTTAAAATGTGTATTGCCATTTGCTAACCTCTCAGGATCCAATCTCTCTGGAAAACCATACAGAGGACTATTTGGTTCAAGTGGTGAATCACAGGAATCATTTTCGGCAGAATCACTCTCCCCTGCTGCCGAAATATGAGTCATAAAAATTGCCCTGGTCGATCGAGGTATTAATTGACCAGGAAACCGCATAAGATCAACCAGTAGTTCCACAGAATTCAGCACAACTATCACAGACATGTGCTTGTATGAGTCCACACACTCAACATTCCCATCATTTGGTAAACCCTAATTTTGAAAAATAAGAAAAAAAAATTGAGACAGTAAAAAGGATTTTCATGTATCCTTGGATTCAATAATAAACAATATATTGGGACCAATGCTCCTAATATACTGATAGTCAAAAAAGAGATTATTCATAAAATAAGAGAGAGAGAGAGAGAGAGAGGGTATGTTATAATGTAAAACATTTTAACCCACCAAGAAAAGCTTACCACCATGAGTCTACTTTCAAGGCCTACAGTATCAGCTAAAACCTTAAACAAGATTGCTCGAGGGCGGCAAGACCCATGCTTTATTTGCCCAAGTAACTGAATACCTCGATTTTCAAACATGTGGGAGGTTTCCTCCAGTGCAGCTTTTGCTGGACTTTCCACATTTGGTCTTTTATAAAAATCAGATACCTGTTCAGATGATAAGAGGGGAAAAATCAAAAGAAAAGCAATTTTTTAATCTAAGAAATTGATATATCATTAACAAAATTGACAGACATGGCTAGAGAACATCTTGATCTTGATCACTGAATTAATTAGACACTTAAGCTCATATATTACAACTGAATTACTTGCCAAAATGTGACGGCTTACAACATTTTCCATTTTCTTTGTTCATGAATGTGTGACTGCACTTGGCAAGCAAAATATATCTGTCCTGCTAGCACCAACTAAAAATAATGTGTTTTAAGAAGATAGCATCAATTGACAAATGGGAACCGGATTCTCAGAGGATCTTCTATTTTTCATGTTTCAGCATATACAGAGATTTAAGAAAACCACCCATAAGAACCATATTTTGACTCATATATGGAAAGTAACCAACAATAGCTCCATTGAATGAATAATGGATCCAAATCCTAAAAACAACAACATATCTAAAGCTAGCATCGTATAATTGAATAGGCTAGCTTCTTTCAATAGTTTTTCAAGTTTTCTGTCCAATCTAGAAGAAATCTGGAAAACATGTTTAAATTTGATTTTGGAATTTCCAAATTTTTTTTCTCTAGTTTTCATCTCTATTGCCAGTTAACTTCTCACTTCTCATGAAAACCACCGAAATGATTCTAACTGATCAAAATAAAATATTCAGAAAAAATCCAAAACCTAAACAAAAATAGAAAGCAAACAATTTTCCCAGTATTACATTAAAATTTGGAAAACATTGTTTGCTAGTTTTCCATTAGAAAACTCAAAAATGATAGCCAGGTAGATTTTCAAAGTCTCCTTAAATTTGGAAAACAACATGTTTTTGTAATAAATAATATGTTCTCTTGGAGATCTATCTGGAAAACTAGAAAATTATTACAAAGTAAACACACCCTCTAGCATTTCGACACTAGGATGAAAGAGTTCCATTTAAAATAGGTAAACATAGTTTTTTTATTTTTCTAGAAAAGCCAAATGAAAAATGATGATGAAAAATGAAATATATTTTTTCTCAAAGTAAAACTAAAGCAGAACTTCTTAACCAAAAGGTTACAGAAATGAACTTCCATGTCAGGGTCAAAACATAATCATAGTGAAAGCATCTAAAAGTTAAAAACACAAGCATATTAAAATAAGCTGCTATATGAACTTCCAATGTGATACTCCTAGAACATAACAATGGTTAGTTCTTACCAATCCAGCGATCTTTTTTATTATTGCAGCTGGATTCGAGGTCAATCCCTTCACCAGGGCCACAATCAATTGCTTCAGCATAGATAATTTTTTATCTTTCTTAGCATCTACAAAAATGATATCAGCCTTGAAACCCTCAACACCCAAACCATGAAGCTCATCTAAAGTTGGAATACTATGAAAGAGCTCCTTCAGCCTTTTATCCTGTCCACATACATATACCAATCAACTAATGATTAATTTAAATGAGTCGATGCTTCAGGCCAAGTAGATAATAACCAAAACATTTTGAGGAGGAAAAGAAACATAACTGTCCTCTTTGAAAATGTCAACATATTTAGAGGGACAAGTAACAGAACATGCAATATTACATCATGCATTTCTCAAGAAACTAGGAAATTCCTATGAAATGGTAAGACATAATTCTCAAAAAACAAGAAAATATAACATTTTCTTTTTGAAGTGGAAAAGATACGTGCTAAACAAAAATGTAAAAGGATACACAGTTTGAGATTAAACTACATTCTTATCAAAATTTCAAGGTGCTAATCATGCATAAAGATTTCATGCAAGCTGGGCACAACAAAACAGTAAAGGATCAGTTCACAGATTTTTATAGTTCTCAAGATTATTAGACTTCCAAGAGCACTATCTCAAATTTTACGGAATGATGCAAACAACCACCATGAAAGAGATGAAGGGCATTTGGAGAAGCTTCCAGCTGCTGCTCTTAACAAGAAACCTGCTTACCCATTGCTCCGGTGATACCATCTTTGAAACCAGATCCTATTTGTCCTCCCAACAATTTGTCTAAACCATGCAACCATTCCATTCCAACCAAGGAGCAAATTTTAATCTCTTACAAGAAAAATTCAATCAAATTCACTTAAATGGTGATGCAGACAAAGAATTCAAGGAATTCAAATTTAAAGACTTGTTAGAATTATTGTCTAGAATTAATTTAGGGTTAGAGAAATCATAGAGTATTTTCTTGTCACATTAGAGTTGTATTAGTATGTTTATTTAATTAACTTAGCTGCTGGTTAAATCACAGGGACACGTTTGTAATTTCTCGCTTTGCTGGAAAATATAATTATCAAAGATGGAAAGGAGGAAAAAGGAATTACAATTGTACATATGATCATAACTAGATCTTGTTGCAGGAAAAATTAATGAGGGTAAAAAGGACTACACAAAAAATTATAATCCTACATCAGGAGAAGAAATTTTTTACACCCCAATTTGGAGCGTAAAAAATTTCAACTCATATCTCCTCCCTTCCCCTCCAATCCAACCCCATCCATGCATAATGTAAGTGTGATTCCTATAGGAACCTTAGGTGTGACTCCTAAGGATGTTTGAACATGATGCCTATAACTCTTTTATTTAATTTACTGTTCCAAGGTACTGCTCACAGTGCCTAATTATCCCAACAAACAGTCCCAAAATCTTCTTGATCTGTTTTTGCTTCTTTAATCTGCACCCATGAAAACCCTAGTTATTCACCCAATTCCAACCTACTGGAGCTTTCAGTTAAGCCTAAATAACCTGCCACAACTCTGTCTCGCATCAGTTGATACCAAAGCTTCAATATCCTAGGGGTTTGTAACTTGATTTTCGTCACTCATAATGTCAAATGCAAAATCAAATCCGAAGTTCGATTCTTCTCAACAAGAATTTGGTTCTTATCAAGATTATGATACATGGAACGTGAATGTGAACTCTATTGAGATGAAATTTGATTCAATGATTCATAGGATGATTTCTTTAGAAGCTAAGATGGATTAGTTGCTTCAAAAGTTTGCCTCCAAACTCTGACAACTAAAATTCAGAAGCCGTTACTAGTCAAGTCTTCTAATAACAATCGGTCTTCAAGATTGATCCAAATCTTCAAGTTGCATCTAGGCTAGAAAGAGAGCAAAACCGACAACTAAATAAAGTTTACAGCTTAAAAGGCAAAACAGAAAGCTTTTGACGATAAAAAGATGGGTAAGGTCCATGAAGAATCAAAGAAAGTAGAAACGACAAAGGAGTTTCTCTCATTGTTCAAGATGTTGGATTTTTGTTGCCTATCACTGATTCTCAAGAGATGGATTTTATTATTCCAGCTGAGTTTCAAGACAAATTTCAAGGGAGCATTCAAGTGTATTCACGGCTACAAACAAACAAGGAGCCATGATGACATTCAGTCAAATATGCTCCTTCGGTGCTAAAGATTCAATTCAAGAAATCAGAATTTTTGTTACTCGGGCAATTTAAACTCCAGGTCGAGTTTTTTTCTTTTTATTTAATTAATGAGAACTTAATCATTAATTAAAAAAATTCAAGGAAATTCAAATTTAAAAACTCATTAGAATGATTGTCTAGATATCAGAGAAATACAGTATCATCTACTCATATTAGAGTTTTGTTAATATGTTTATTTAATTAAATGAGCTATTGTTCAGTGTTTTAAATCTCAGGGGCAACTTTATATTTCTAGTTTTTGGGAAAATAGTCCAGTTTTTTTAGGAATCCTTGTATTTATCATATTCTCTTAATTAGAATCCTAGTTGGTTTAGGTTAATGTTAATTCTTTAGTTTTCTCAGGAAATCCAAATCCTTATAGCACTGGAAAATTTTGAAATCCTCAGCCTTAGGGGTCTAGGATTAGTTTTTAGTCTGTATATACCCATGATTATAATGGTTTTAATTCAGTTTACAGATTTGACTGAATAATAAAATGTCAACAACTATGCTTTTATTTGAGTTGTGTGATGCAATTCATGCCTAGGTGTAGGAACCTTAGGTGTGACTCCTAAGGATGTCTAGGTGTGATGCCTAAACTCTTTTACTTAATTTACAGTTCAAGTACATTTCACCATGCCTAATTATCCTATAAACAATTTCCAAACCTTCTCTTTCTTGATCAATCGTTAACCTTCGCCTATCCAGTAGTTGTACACCCAATTTCCAACCCATTGTATATTTCAATTCAGCCTAAATAACCCACCATAAATCTGTGTCAAATGGCTCACTCATCGACTCAGAGGGTACAAATTCAGTTTGATTTTCCTCCACAAGCTAATGCAAATTATTTATCAAATAGAAGAAGAGCTTAAGAATATATGTCGCACATCCTCCACCAGAAACTAATACAGGAAATGAAAGAATAAGCATGAATGCAACGTGAAGACGATCAATAAATTTTCTAAAGTTTTGCTTCTCCAGTTACCATCATAAGCCCAACAATAGCAATAAATATCTTTCTCATAAGTGTTTTCAACATTTTTACATAGAACTGTCCAAACGAATTTTAATTCATTGTGGAAAAAGCAAATAAGACCATTGTTTTATTGGAAGCCGAAAATAGTGATGTCAGAAGGTTGGAAACTGCAGTAACATTGATCTAGCACACTGCTAATTCACATGCTTTGTCATCTCTAGACAAGAGGATAAAAACGGATTAGTATTTTTCAGTCATAAGTTTTTATGTGAATGTCAAAAGTGTATTAAGGTGATTCATGTTGACACCAAAGATACATTTCATAAGCTCAGGTAGAAGACAAAATCCATCCAGAGAGGCACAGGTGGATAAAACCAGCCTTAATGAAATATGTTTATTGACATTCCATTGGAAATCCAATATGATATGCTGCACATAGAGCTGAATCATATCACGCTAATATCACTATGGTTATATGACAATGAGGGTGCAACAACAGGTACTATTTGAAGCAAGTTGACATTCTATAAAACAGCTTCCTGCTAGAGATTCTCAACAAATAAAACTCAAGAAGAATGTAGGTTTGTTTCAGTAATCCCATGCAGATGGCATAATTTATGGGTAGATTATGAAATAAGCCCCCAAAGTCTTCCGCTTAACTGAGTCAAGATCTCTTGAGACAGGCATATTTGATGACATCATATATGGATTATGGGAAATTCTTCTCTAAGAGGGGGAGATTTGATAATATTATCTATGGATCCTTGGACATTATTCTTAGACGAGAGCAATCAAACTTGACAAAGATCACATTCTTGGAGAAGCAGCTACAATCTTTAACTTCACTGAGTCAAATTCTTCCCAAAGGGAAAATTTGATAGCGCAGCTATGGATGGCTAGTAAGGAGATATTCAATTTTGGAAACATGGGGTTAAACTGTTAATCCTAGATTTTGGTCACAGGAAAAGTATCCTTATTAGTTTCTTTTCCATATAGGAATTATGACATTATATAATTTTCTCATATCACCTAGCTATTTTTTACGCCATTGAGTGGTAAAGTTATGAAAATTGATTTAAGATGTATAAGAGAATTGGCATGTGCTTATATTTCTTCCCCTGTTTCTTATACCATGGCTACAGAATTTTAACTACACCTTACAACATATGAACAATCACAAAATCATCTTTCTCCTGATCAAATCAATCCCCTTAACTCATCTTTTCATTAGATCATCATTATTCCTGATTCCAACTTATCATCTTTAATTTATCTATATATTTACATAATTAGGAATTTTAATTATTATGAAACAATACTACTTAAAAATTTTAAATTTCTTAACAAATCAAATATTTGGGATGAGTAGTTCTAACAGCAGAAGAATATTTCCTATATAAGAGAAGAGAAATTTCTATTGAAGACAGAAAAGAGTTCAAAAAAGAGGCATTAGCGCAACAAAGACAATAGATATCCTCCTAAGGAAAAAAAAAACATAACGCAAAGACCCAAGCTTCAAAAAACATAACTTTAAAAAGCAGCACCTCCAATCATACTGCATAAAGATCTACAAATTGCAGACACTAAGAGGCCAGGAAATTATCTTATTTCATTATATAATTCTGAGGTATTTGGGAGGAAAGGAATGCCTCCACCAAAGCCTCTCTATTTCACAACCATAAAATCTCCAAATTCTCTAGTCATAATCTATTCTTTTCAACAACAAAGTCAAATCCAATGAATCCAGGGCACTTCAATATTCATAAACAAGTGAAAAAGCAGACTCACTTTTCTTATAGTAGATGACACACCAATTGGGAGATAAAGCCTTGTTAAGCCACTTTTTTGACATTCAATGTTATGGAGGACTGTAGACCAAACAAGCCCTATCAATGTGGCATTCTAGCTTCCGAAATTTTATTAGCTGTGGGAAAGATCATTAGAGGAACAAATAGCTCTAGTCTCCATAAATACTTGTGCAACCCATTTATTTTAGGTGATTGATTCAAAAAACTATGTTAAGAAATTAGTTTTCTGAGATATAAAATTGTTTGGTGTGCGCCTGTATTACCTTCCTCTCCTCCTTCCCCTCCTTCGGCTATAATGATTTAGGTACCATCTGCCACACTATATTAGAAAGAACAACAAAATTCTGGTTCCCTCACTTCCTACATACTTGTCTGATTCTATTAATACTAACTAGACCTCTCAATTCCAAAACCGTCCTAGATTTCAGTTTTAAGCTGCTGCCTTGAAAACGAACAACCTTCACTTTGAATTATAGTCCCCTGATCAAAATCAAATCAAACCCTATTTGATTTGCAACAATACTTCGACCTTGTACTTAAACCCTAAAAAATCTATCAACTAATCAAGTTCTGCCAACCATATAAGCACAAGAAAGTATATATTCAACTTGTCTTATGTTCTCTTCAAAGGAAGAGAGGAAAGAAATAGAAATGCCTATGTTGCTCATCAAGCAATAAAATACTCTAATTCATTCATTTTTCAATGTCAAAATGAAGATAGTAACTCCTATATTCAAATGCTGTAACAGAAATCCACACTCCCCCACCAACGATTATCTAAAAGAAAAAGGAAACAAAGGAAAGGAAAATATATTATCAGCAGAAGTTTGAAAATCTGGTAAAAGATGAAAGTATACATTGAGCAATTTCAAGGTTTTTCTGATCACGCAGTGCATAAGACAGCAGAAAAACTTGTCTTAGCCACCTCAACTAAAGACTTGAGAAATATACAGATACAAGCACATTTTATTATATAAGATGTAGGATATGAAAAACCAGATTACAAGCATTTACATATGGTAGAGACAACAAATTTCTCAACCTTTATCTATAGCCTCATGCACAGATATACAAATATCTGTCACACACCTTTTGTGTTGACAATTCACAGGAGACAGAAATGCTTTGTACCCATTACATGAAGGCTGGCTAAGCACTTCCACCATGTGCATGATGCATCAAATAAAATTGTCACCCCACGTCAAGATAACAGGTGTCTCATATCAGGATATCACAATTCTACAAAACCAACTACATGTGGTTTGATGTTCTATAGAACAAATGCTTCATTTAGCAAAAGAACACATACCCAAGAGTTTGTATGATTTATCACGCTTACATCAACAGTACTAGGCAAGTTAAAAAGGAATTATACAATAATCCGTGAGACATGGCACAGTAATCAATGCAGAAGGATGTGTTGCCCCTGAGGTAGCTGATTATGTCCACCAGGTTTTATCCTGGAACCTGGATGGGTTTGGATTGACCCATGTTACCCTGATTTTTTCCCAACTTTAAAAAGTCCAGTCTACACCGTAATTTGGACATTATAAATATGTGAACTTTTATATTTGGCAGCAAAACATTTACCCCTCATTGTTACATTCTCTGCTCAAATATTGATTAACACTTTTCGAAACTCAACACAGGTATGTGTGTGTTCAAATATAATCTGACAACAATATACAAATTATAATGTTTATATATAAGTTATAATGTTTACATAATTTAGAAAATTTAAAGTGCATGTGTGTGTGTTAAATGAGGATACCCATCTACGCCTTGATTTCCAAACAAAGCAGAGATAGGTATAGCTACCCACTCCATTGCCATTATACTCATTAAGAACTGTAATAGGAGGAAACTTCGATGACAATGAATGATGAGAAGCATATATAAAACAAACAAATACACGTAAATATAATTGTATGAAATTTTCACTTCCAATAAATGATAATTGAAAACTAAAAGAATATTAATTTTTCCCTAGAATTAGACAATGAAAACAATAATTTCATTACAGCACACGTACTAGAGGCCACGTAACCATGCTTTTTTTTTCTATAACCACAAATATGCTTTGCAAGAGCCCTCATTTGCAAATTTCATCTTAATAAGGCAACAAGGAAACAACATTCTCTATAACTCTTTTCCATTAGCAACCCAAATATAGGCCATTGCTCCATGCAACAGCAATAGCTTTGGGAGTAATAGAGGTGCAGTTTAAGTCTAAAATAGCAGCCGCCAACGGCTAAATAAAAACTGGTGACTGAACTTCGTTCCATTAGTTGGCACTACCAATTTTCAATCGAGGACCTAAAATAATAAACAACAATCAAAAGTTACTCTGTTTACTAATATTTCATTTCTTGAAAACAACAATGGTCAACCATGGCAGCTTATGAGCATGCAACCTTCTGTGTAAAGAATCCCCCCACCCCAAACAAAGGGTTGTACCGCCTAAAAAATGGCTCGAGATAAAGAATCTCCTCTTCAAATAGGTATTCTACTACAAGCAATTTCACCAAGTTCTCCAAAAACAGAAGCAATCCGAGCAGGAAAATTGAAAAGCCCACCCGAATCGCCCCAAATAAATAAAAAGCATTGTGCATCCACATAAGAACTAACATCCAATTCCTGACTCAAAATAACTAACATCCAATTTCTGACTCGCAATAAACCTCCATGCAATTCTTAACACCTTAAACAGAGCCAGCATACAAGATCGTTTCAGTTATAGTAGTATTATATAGATTCAACTCAATCAAACAGATCCTTTTTTGGAAATTTTATTCAGAATTTATCAATTTTCAAAATGATACAAATGAGAATCTTAATCTTCCACAACTCTGTAACATTCATATTCATTCACTGTTTGCCTAACTACAACTCCATTGCCAAGTCATCACTTTAAATCTTTAACCTTTTTTTCCTTTTTTTTTTTTTTTGGCCACAAATGAGGCTCTACAAAATAATCAGAAAACTGGATTGCATATCTGAACTGAAGCCATTAAGAAGTCTTTTTTCTAGAAAGCTCAATAGAGTCTAATTTAAATATTACTTGTTAACAAAAAGCAAGAATTACCCATGAACATCAAAGAAGTATTTCTAGTTGTTCAGTTGGGAAAACAAAATTAAAATTGAAGTCTTGAGCTTCTAAAATTCTGAATTTTCATACACATCCAAAGTCTGAATTACCCATAACTCCCAAGCCAAATTAGATCTTTAAATCTTTCTCTCTTTTGGTTCTGTGAATAAAAAAATACAGCTAACTGTAAAAGTAGTTGCACCATGTGAAGTGAAACTCTTAAGAAGTTTTGCTCTGGCTTTTAGGAAGCTCAACCTAGTCCAATTTGTATGCTACTTCTTAAAAAAAAAACATTTCATTATGTGTTTCAAGTTGGTGAATAAGGAGAGCAAAATCAAAATGTTTAAAATGCAAAAGATTCACTAATCTAACTTTAACATAAAAATATAAAATCATAAAATATGTGCCAGCCCATGCAAAATACACAAGATGATAACAAATTCATAAAAATGTAATCTGTCAATGCAACATCATGTAAAGAAAAAGAAATAAAAAATAAATAAAGGATTGAATTGAATTCATTTTTTCTTCACAGCTATCACATAAAAAACGTGCAGTCCAGCAAAAATTCAAATTCAAGATCAATGAAATAGCACTATTGTGTCAGTCCTCACCGGTATGACGGAGTAGAAACCATTTGGAATTTGTTCAGAAAGCATCCCAGTGCTCCAAAGAATTTGTGATGCAGTCTGTGAAGATAAACCATCTTCGTCATAATTTCTAGGTGATTCCTTGTTACTTAAACTATCTTCTTGTGAAAGCAAAGAAACAGATTCAAATTTCTCCATAAAATCAGAACCCCACCACACAGCATTAGAAGGCCTTTGTTCTGTTGGCCCCAAGTCATCTCGTGTCTCTTCCATATTCTAAAATATTTTGGATGTAAAACCATTTCGCCCCCAATCCTTACCCCATAAAAGAACTTCCCAATGCAGAAATAATTCTTAGACAATTAAACAGTGTACTAGAAAACACTTCTGTTCCACGTTGTCTAAGCTGGAGGCCATCTGACCTGCAAAACCAAGAGCCTACATCAAATTAAAGAGATGATTAACAAAGGGCACATCAATCTTTCTAGAAGCAAACATAATATGGAGTGTAGAATGCAGACCAGGTCAGTTAAATTCTTTTAGCAAGCCATACAGGCGGGGTCAGAATTATTTGGAGCTTGGCTAATGAAGAGAATAAGACGATATAGGACATTTAGATTATTGCTCCCACTTTTGCATGCACTAAATTTCAACTTCCTTAAACTTAACAAACGGAAGTCAAAATTTAGTGGCTTTGTAAGTAAATGCAACTTTAACTTTTACATCCATGTAAATAATAATAATAATAATAATAATAATAGTAAAAGTAAAAGTGGTAGCAACAATAACGACAATAACAACCACAACAACAAATCATAAACAAAAGATGTGTCAAGCGGCACCCAAACCAACTATATGTAGATTGAAAAGTGACCTTTTACTTCAACAAAATGATTGTTTAGTTACTATAAGAAAAATGTACATGATAGCATTGATAATTAATTCATCATACAATACTTCTAAAAATATAAGAACTTGTCAACGACAATTGTAAATATTAATGATAAAACTTTTTATATGAATTTATTGTACCATATGCATATTGTTAAAATATATTAATATTATTATTACTATCAGGTTTTATATGAATTCAAATTTCTTTGATTCACATGGCTCGTATCAGTTCACTAACTTAATTTTTTGTCTCCACCACTGCACACATGTAATGCTACTAAAAATTGACCATCTACCATTAACAACAAGCCAATTAAAAACAATATGCATGTAATATGCATGAACAATAATAAACTAAAAGTATTCTCATGTGATAAATAACTAGTCAAATGGCACTGATATCAGTATTCATGCAAATTATTTATAAAACCTTTAATCAAGAATGAGGGAAATGCCTAATGTCCACCAATGAATGATCATTCAAAACAACCAACCTATGTAATTATTACCAACTAAATTTGGATTGTCTTCTAAGAGTTAGGATTCCATTTCTCTCCATTCCCCATAGTCAATGTTAATCTAAACTCTCAAATGGCAGATCAACATAGTGTCGCAATTTGATCCATGACAACCACACACCATAACCTCTAAGCACTAATTAATCTAGAAGATACATCATTCATCTCTTAACAGTGATGTTTAATTGGCAAACACAATCGTGAGGTCCTAGAGCTATTAAATTTGTAGAATTCATCTGAAACAATGAAGAGAATTAGATCCAACTCTTTATTGTAAAATAACGCAGCTGCACAATACTTCACCTAAGTCACTTCAAATCAGCTACAAAAGCATTCATTAATTACACTACACCCAACCATTTCTCTGTCAAAGAAAATTCCAAAGAATCAAATCCTAAATCAAACCTAAATTGGCAGCCAGCAAGATTAATTGCAATAAGAATCAGTCCTCTAAAATAATTTTTTAAAAAAAAAAGCGCAGCAAAAGAAAGGATCAAGCAAGAAAAGAAATAAATAAGAGTTACTTACCACCAGCAGATCCAAGCATTTGAATCCACGGCTCGTCCTCCACCAAATACTATTTGAATCTCAACTCTTCATTGAAAAAATAAAACTCACCTGTACAACATCATCATTATCACTCCACTCTTTCTAAAAAAAAGATAAATATTCGCTACGTAATTTATGTAGATACAGAGAGAGAGAGAGAGCAGCGGGTTGGCGTGGGGATAGTAACGAGGAATTGAGAAAGAGAGGGAGATGAGATTCGATTTATAGATTTATTTTCTTTTTTTTTTTTGGGTTAATTAATGGATGTCTGAGACATAAGGAAACTGTTGATATTTTTTTATTCAATCCTTTTCTTTTTGTTACGTAATATTTACTTTAATTGGATTTGTGCTAAACAAATTTAATTTCATTTTTTAAAAAATTTAATTTAATTAATTTTTAATCTTAATCTGTGTTATATGATTTGTTACAGATATTAATAAATTATATTGTTAATCTTTAAAAACATCACAAGATCATTAAAATTTTAATAATTTAAAATAAAGATAATCTTAATACAACACTAATTTTACACTAAAAAATTACCGCTATTTAAGTAAAAAATTTTAAAATATATTATTTTGCAATTAATTAGTATATAAAATTTTAAATAATTATATATATATATATGACAAATAAAATAATTAAAATTATAATAAAGATATGAATATTTTTTTCTTGTACTTGAAATTCAAATCTTTGCAAATTTTTAACAAAATTTATTAATTTTTTTAATTTTGATAAAATTAATTAAAAATTAATAAAATTTTGACAAATCTAGTAAAAATTCAACAAATAAAATGACATGTCATATTAAAATATTAAATTAAAATAATATAACTGATATTTCATTAATTTTTTATAAAAAATTTATATCAACTGATCTATTACATAATATATTTTATTTTAATTAAATTTATTAAAATTTTATTAATTTTACTAAAATTTTAAAAATTGATCAATTTTATCAAAAATTTAAAAAATTTTGAATTTTAGAGATCAATAAATCTTTTTTATTTAACATGCTATAATAATTTCTATAAATGTTAAAATCAATTATCTGAGTTATGATTTAATTATTTATTAAATATATAAATAATTTTTCTTCTATTGGATATATCTAAAATTTTAATAGGATATAATCTTTATTTTTAAATTATAATAAAATTAAGATTATATACGAATTTACAGACTAATTAAATTAATTAAATAAATGAGAAAGGCAGGAGATTATTTTTGAGGGAAGAATCACGTGCATGTGAGCGGGGTATCTGGGACCTCTCTCCGACAGCCAGCTGGCTTTTGGGGTTGGCTCACCAACATCCACATCCTTCGTCCGCGTGAAACAACCCCCTCCCTTTAAATTTTGGATAAATTGTTAAAGCCACCTTTGATTTTGCCGTAATATACTACTTCATCCCTTATTTTCTAAAGAGACATCACAATGTTCTTGAGTTTTAATACTCTTATTTAAAGGTGAGCAAAAATTGGACCAAATTAAAAAATGGACTAAATTGATTTAATTTAGTTTGATTTAATTTATGTATATATAAAATTTGATTCGATTCAATTTTTATTTTAAAAAATTCTGACTTTGGGTTTAATATTTTTATAAAAAACAAAATAAATTGAAATTGTTTACAAATCAAACTAATTTGAATCGAATTAGAATTAAAATATATATAATTTAATTAAATCAAACTAAATTAAAATTTTATAAATTTAGTTCAGTTCTGTTTATTCAATTTTTTGATAAATTTTGGTTTGATTTGGCCTGAAAAATATAAAATTCGATTTATTTTATTTTAGTAAAAAACTGAAGCGATCATTTGTACACTGCTACTCTTATGTAGATAGATCTACGGTGTAAATGAGTCAAACAAAGTCGAGTATTGACTTACTAAAATTTCTTTCATTTATAAACAAGTCGAGTTCAACTTGAGTATTTAAAAATCATTTAATGAACGAGTCAAGTTCGAGTTTAGTATCATTAAAATTACATAAAAAACTTGTAAGTATAAACAAGTTTAATCGACCTGAATTTTTTTAAAATTAAATAATAAATAAAATTATTAATAATTTTTTTAAAAATAGAATTTCTATTTCAAAAACTTAATACATTTATTTGCATAAAAAATTAGATATTACATTATAAATGTAAATTACTATATGAAATATATATTATTCGCTATATATTTTTAATTAATATATTTTTAAAAATATTTTTACACATATTATAAATAAAAACATCTAATTATATTTATTATTGAATTAGTTCACGAGCTTACGAGTTGAGTATTAATAAGCTTGAAATTTACTCGTTAAATTAACGAGTCGAGCTCGAGTTTAATTTTAAAACTCATTTAATAAACGACTCGAGTTTAAATTTATTTTTATCAAGTTAAACTTTGAATAACTTGTGAACATACGTGGTTCATTTACACTTCTAGACATGTCCTTTTGATAGATTTTTCACAATTTATCTTTAATTATTTAAAAATCAATAAATTCATTTTAAGAGTTTTAAAATTCCAAATTTCACCCCACCTACACAACGTTCGCTATGTACAATGCTTTTTTTTTTTTTCTCCTTTTGTAATGTCTCTCATTTTCTTTATGTTTTCACATACTCGAATCTAATGTCTCTCGTTTTCATTGTCTTTTCACATACTTAAATCAATTCTTTCTTTTTCATTTTTTTTTTCACTTTAGATTGTCATTCAATCTACTCTAACTCAAACAAACTCTTTCTCCTTTATATAGCCTTCCGCTATTTATTTTTTCTCCAATTTAAATCAATTATTGCTTTTTAATATGATTTATGGCTCTTTAATCTTTCTTTATTGTCACTTCTCTTTCTTGCATCAATTTGTCTAATCTATTTTTCATTACTATCCGAACAAATTAAGATGTGAATATTGATTACTTTTTTTTTTAATGTTAGGAAAAAGTGATGATTATAGAAACTCAAATATAAAGCCATCTTTTCATGGTATAATAATTTTTTTTTTCATGGCTATTGGCATAATAGTTGGGTATCAAAATAAAAGGGTATCATTTAGACAAATTTATACTTTGATAATGATTTATATTTTTGTATTGTTTTAGAAAAAAAAAAGTGATTAAAACAATAGAAGAAACTGTAAAATAAAAAAATAAAAAAAAACTCATTTTTGCCTATAAGGAAAAAAAAATCTAAAATAAGAAATAAAGAAAAGAAAATACAGAAATAAGAGCTATGGAGTTTCATGCATTTCTTGAATTGGTCGTTGCTCAATAAGAGGAGAGTTGGGTAGGCATGGAAAGACCAATGACTTGGTTGAAGTGGCATTAGACTTGGGCAGACAATATTTAGCTAGATTTCCATTTGAAGATTGGATCCAGAGATTCAATTCTTTCATGAAAGTATGTTTTGGCTTTGATTTGTTTATTGCTTGAAATTGTTGGAAATATTAAATTTTAGAATTGTGATTTTGTTAGAAGTGTGAGAATTGAATTTAATTTATTGAAAATTTAAATTTTAGAATTGATTTTTTAGAGATATATGTATAAAGATTCAGAGATTAAAATAATAAAATAATTTTAACACTAATACTTAACAACTTAAATAGTAAAAAAAAAATGATAGGAGGGTCTTTTTAATATAACAATATCAAAGTTTAGAATGTTTTAATTTAATTTTAGAAAATTATGGACGAAGTAGTGTATTAAAGTAAAACCTCAATGGAGTATAGCAATTTATCCTTTAAATTTTATCTATAAAGAACTACTTGTTTCACCTGCTTATTATATCATTGTCTTAAACTTTTAATTGAAGTTCATCATTTGATGAAGTTTTTTTTTTTTAATATTTTTTGTCAATGTTTATAAAAAAAGACTTAGAGAATTCTAAAAATATATTTTTTAGGAAATTATAAATGTATTTAACAATTTACATTCTACATATTATCTAGCTTTCTTGATAATTGAATGATCTATCTAAAAACAAAAACTTTTATATTTGAGTCATGATATTATTTACTACAACATAATTACAAGTTCATGTATTAATAGTTTGTTTAATATTATCGTTTGAGCTGCTACTCAAAAAATATTATATTGAAAATATTAATTAAAGATCATTAAAATTTATTTGATTATGTATTTAACATCCTTTAATCATGAAAGTACTAAAATGTCAAAAAATATTTTTCAAAACTATTTCTTTAATAGTATTTAAATCATTCTTTTTTTAAAAAAAAAATAATTTAAATTTCAATGTCAAATAGACTTCTAAGACTAAAAAGGATAAATTTTAAAAAATTTTGCTATGACTAAAGTAAGAAAAATTAAGACCCAAACCGGAATCTAGCTTTTTAAACAACTTCTTGATATTAAAATAATTGTACCATATTTGATGAAAGCTCACATTGAATATGATAATTTTTTTTTCTTTAAGATGTTACCTAGCACACGTAATAATTCTCAATATCTCATATATAAGAATACGTAGATATGGTATACTTGAGCTTTAAAAAAAGAGAGGCAAATCAAGAGGTTTCAAGAATTAATTAAAACTGAATATAAATGGAGCATATAAATGTGCCTATGGTATGACAAGTATAGGTGAAATCATATGGAATGATAAGATATATTAGGCAGCAGAATTTTCTTAATATTTGTGCTTGTACATCTTTTAAAACTGAGTTACGGGGTTTATATGTATCGTATGGAATCTTGATAAAAGTACTTTTAATAATGCTTAACAAGCTTAAAGTATTCGCATATCGCGCAAATTTTTTTGACATTAAAATATAATTATAATATAAGAGAGTTTTAGTTTGATAATATTATAATATATTTAAAATTGTGAGATTATTTATATGAACTCAAAATTTAATTAGTATAAGAAAATTGATCTAGTGTAAAAACACATAATAATCAATATCAATATTTACTATGATCATGTTATATGAATTCTTAGTTTAAACATATCTATGACTATTATGTTTATTATTCATTTCAATTTAAACACTAAATTTTCATTAGTATCATAATACATATTTCATATCAAAATGTTTATAATAAAATCTTATTATTATCTTTGACAAAATATTTGCGATATTGTCATACAATAACTAACTTTCTTTAATATAGTTTATAAAGTATAAAAATGTGATATAAATTATCACATAAAAATCATAAATTCTTATAAATTTTTGTGGCTAAATCTCTTATAAAAAATATTGTATAAATAATTTTATTAAATAAAATTAAAACTAGTAAATTTATTGATATAAATAAAAAAATTCTATAATATTTTAATTTAATAGTAAGTAAAATGCTTATCAAAAACTAATGTATATTACAATCCTATAAAAATCTACTAATAATTATTTTTTAGTTAAACTTTATTATTAAATAAATTTATTAATGGAAATTAAATATTTATAATTATAGAATTAATGATAACTATAATTAATGATAATTATTAAATAAATTTATTAATAGAAATTAAATATTTATAATTATACTAAGAATTAATGATAATTATAATTATTATGACGTATTATATTTGTTAATAATATATATAGTTAATTAAATTTATAGAGAAAAAATTAAAATATATAAAAATGAAAATGAAAAAAGATAGTGGTTTTAGTATATATCAATTATATGTTATGTTACATGTATAAAATAAACAACCAAATAGTCACAAATATGATTATTAAGAGAAATTGCACGTCATTATTATAAAGATAATGATACACGGTAAGATAATGATTTTTTATAATTAAAAGATATATAGTATTGATAGATAAATTTTAAAATAAAAGATATAAAATTGAAAGATATCATTTTAGTTATAATTATTAATATATAGAAAGAGTGTTAGCCCTAGTGCACCAAAAAGGGGGGGTTGAATTGGTAGGAGATTGAAAACTTTGGAAGAAAAGTTAGGTGTTTAGAGAATTGAGAAGAATTATAAGCAATAAAGATAAAATATTTATAATGGTTTGAGTGTTAAAAACCTTATGTTCACTTTCCAATGCTTCACAATTGAGTATTTCACTCAACTCAAAATGGTGTTTTCAAGTTCACACCAAACTTGTACAATGTGTTAGCTCACACGCAACTCTTACACTTTTTGTTTTTAGGCTCACACAAAACCTTACTCAAGTGTTTTGGATAGACTCACACTTCAATCTTTATAAGAGTTTTTTAAGTTAGGCTAACTCTCAACTTAATTATAAAGGTGTTTAATACTAACACCAAATAATCAAGACTACACAATTAAGAATAAGAAGTTATGAAATAAATTTGAAAGAGTTTAGTTGCAATTAATGAAATTTTATTGCATTTACATCTGTTTAGTGGAGTATTTATAGGCAACATTCACCAAAGAGACGTTACTTACAAATTATGCCTAAATCTCTAAAGTAAGCTAGACAGATTATGCACTAAATATCTGTCAGATTGATGTTGTAGTCGTGACTAACATTTCGTGATCACAATTTTCCAATTTACCCAGGCAAATCCAAAATCACAGTAGAGAACCATGTTTTGTGTCAACGACTAGTCCACGTGTCGATGTGCCATTGGTGCTCTAAGAAATATAATCGTTGTATTCCACTATTCAACCAAAAGTTGCAGTCGAGATTGATGTCCTTCTTAGGCGCTACTGAGACCGCGAATTCCTCTGTTTGGTGAGGAGAAAACACTTTCTTTGGTTGCAATCGCGACAGTTGCTTTGCCCTTACGAATTTTGATATTCCAACTGACACTTGGCATGTTGTGGTTGCAGACTTGGTTCCCTTCTTTCAGCTATGAAATTCACAGT
Source organism: Omphalea diandra (assembly GCA_949677035.1). NCBI lineage: Eukaryota > Viridiplantae > Streptophyta > Magnoliopsida > Malpighiales > Euphorbiaceae > Omphalea > Omphalea diandra. The sequence goes on from CATIWR010271945.1 coordinate 54,243, forward strand.
CGTGACATAGGACACAAACACCATCGCGAATTCCTCTGTGTGACAGTCAAGTTTCCCTTGGTTAGATCGCGTTTGTGATTTCCTCCTTGAATTCTTCAAGTCTAACTTCATTCATCCTTATTGTAAGGTTGTGATCGCGAATTAGAGGATTTTGACTGCGAATCTAGATGTCTTACTCAAAGTTAGAGATTTAGATTTTTATACCACTTCCAATGATAACCTAACTTATACACTGCAAAAAACAACACTTAAACAAAACATTAGTGTCAATTAATTTTCATTGTCAATATCAAAAGAGACTTATAACTTAGATTTGACCCACTTAGTCCAACAGAGATGATTGGTCTGTTGTAATTATATTAAAAATTAGTGATAATTATACAAAGTATAAATCATATAAGTTTTGTCAAAAATCATTTTAACTAATAACTAATATATAACTAACAAATTTTGGAGAAAATGAAAAAAAATTAAAATAGTAATAATTTAATTGTAGTTATTGAATTATATGGAAATGAAATGTTGATATTATTTTAAAAATTAGTGATAATTATAGTAAAGTTCAATAAAGTTATGTAAAACATTATATTAAATGATAATCAATAATGTATATAATATATATAATGTATAAATTGTATCAATAAAAATTAAAAAAATTAAAATTAAAAAAGAGAAATTCAATGGCAATGTGTATAATTTAATATGTATAAATTATAAAAGATAAAAAAAATAAAATAAAAAAAATTAGAAAGAAGTAAGTGGCACTGATGGCACTATTACAGTGTCACCAGATTTAAATAGTCAAAACACAAAAAGTCAAAAGAATCAGGTGTTATGTTGAAAAAAACAAAAAAGAATCGTGTAGTACTGTTTCAACAACACTGTTACTTGATTCAATTTTAGTATATATAAATTTAAAATGTTTACGTGTTGCGCGAAATATTTTTTATAATAAAATGTGATAATAATATAAATGAGTCTTAGTTTAATGATATTAAAATATATTTAAAATTGTGGGTTTATATATCTGAATTCAAAATTTAATAATTATAAAAAAATTGATTATAATATAAAAATACATAATAATTAAAATAAATTAATTATTATGATTATGTTATGTGAATTTTGAGTTTAGACATATTCATGACTATTATGTTTATTTCATTTGCGTTCAAACACTAAACTTTTATTAGTATCATAATAAATATTTCATATCAAAATATTTATAATATCATTAATAGAATATTTGTGATATTAGCATACAATAACTAAGTAACTTTCTTTAAAATAGTTTATAAAGTATAAAAATGTGACATAAATTATCACATAAAAATCTTGAATTCTTATAAATTTTTGTGGCTAAATCTCTTATAAAAATATTTTATGAATGATTTTATTAAATAAAATTAAAATTAGTAAATTTATTGATATAAATAAAAAATTTTCATTATATTATAATTTAATAGTAAGTAAAATGCTTATCAAAAACTCATATATATTATAATTCTATAAAAATCTACTAATAATTATTTTTAAGTTAAAGTTTATTATTAAATAAATTTATTAATAGAATTTAAATATTTATAATGATATTAAGAGTTAATGATAACTATAATTATTTATGACATATTATATTTGCTAATAATATATATAGTTAATTAAATTTAGAGAGAAAAAATTAAAATATATGAAAAAGAAAATGAAAGAAAAAAAGATAGTTGTTTTAATATATATCAATTATATGTTATATTACATGCATAAAATAAACAATAAAATAATCACAAATATGATTATTAAGAGAAACTGTACATCAATATTATAGAAATAATGATATACGGTAAGATAATGATTTTTGATAATTAAAAGATATATAACATTGATAAATAAAATTTTAAATAAATGATATACAAATTAAAAAATATCACATCAATATGTATATAGAGAGGATTAATTTGTTATAATTATATTAAAAATTAGTGATTATCATACAAAGTATAATATTATGCACATTTATGTCAAAAATCATTTTGATTGATGACTAATATATAACTAACAAATTTTGGAGAAGAATGAAAAGTAAATTAAATTGGTAATAATATAATTGTAGGTGTTAAACTATATGAAAATGGAATTTTGAAATTATCTTAAAAGTTAGTGATAATTATAGTAAAGTTTGATGAAATTATGTAAAAAATTATATTAAATGATCATCAATAATATAAATAATATATAATGCATAAATTGTATCAATAAAAAAAGAAAATCAAATTTTTAAAAAAAATAAGAGAAATTAGGGGCATTGTTCTAAAAATAGTATAGTTTAATATAAATAAATTGTGAAGATAAAGGAAAAAAGAAAAAAATTTAAAAAGAAGTAAGGTGTAAAAATTCAAAAAAAAAAGTAAGTAGAATGGGGTGGCACTGTTCTCATTTCACTAAGTTGTGTAAAAAATTATATTAAATGATCATCAATAATATATATAATGTATAATGTATAAATTGTTCCAATAAAAAAAAAGAAAATCAAATTTTTTAAAAAAAATAAGAGAAATTAGGGGCATTGTCCTAAAAACAGTATAATTTAATATGTATAAATTGTAAAGATAGGGGAAAAAAGAAAAAATATTTAAAAAAGAAGTAAGGCATAAAAACTCAAAAAAAAAAAAATTGTAAGTACAATATCAGTACCACCTCATTCAACTTTGGTGTGTGTGTATAATATATATGTCTTATCCAACAATGTTATAAGTGATCCTCAATATTATCTTGTTTCTAATTTCATACAACTACTTGATTTTCTTCATGATGTATAAATTCTAAGCAAGTCTTTTATAAAACAAATAATGATATAGATTAGATTGCAATTATATGATTTTAGATGCTTATGTTCAAAGTTTTTTTTTTTATAATCGCCAAGTGATCATAAGAAATTCTTATTATATAATACATGAGTGTTTTTCATTCTAAAGATTGTTACATGGAGTTTTTTTTTTTAATGTTATTTGCTTCATTTAAAAAGAAAAAATTACATACTAAATTTTTAACTTTAGCTGGTTTGTAGATATGTTTATTTTTAATATAGGTAAAAGTCAAGTTCATTTCATCATTTTCTTATTTATAAAGTTTTTTAAAAAGGAAAATTCTCTTTCAATCATTAATTAAAAAAAGATACAATAGTTTTCTTTTTAATTAATTGTATGAAGTTTGACTAAGGGTTAATGCATAATTTATTCATGTCTAAGTTTTCAAAAATTATTAGAAGGTTGAAATGAGTCAAGATATTCAAACTCTATTTGTAAAATATTTAGGTTCAACTTAGTTTGATTTAAGTCATTTCAAACTCAAATAGTTTAACTAATTGAACTAAAATGCTTGACTAGAGTAGTTCGTAAGTCTAATCAAATTTCATAACCTAATCTAAAAGGCACATGATCCACGTTAAAAATAAACATAAAGCCAATACACTTTGTAGTAAGGCTAATATAACCAAACAACATGCATTCCTCATATAAACACACACACTCTCTCTGTCTGTCTCTCTCTCTCTCTTCAACTCAAGTTTGCATGTCATAACATTCACAAGGATCTTAGTTCTTAATCTGATATACATAATGTACCATATATAACTACTAATATCCTAAGTAACAATACATAGCATAATATAAATGAGTTATAGTCATTCATAGAAAATAAAATAAATAATTAGGCATCTCCAAAGGTTAAAAGCAACACCAAATTGCACTATCAACTATCAATTCCTCAATATATAAAATGTAATTGAATGGAAATAAATATTTAACTCAGTAAATAGATGTATGTCAATATAACACCTCATCTGATAAAAGACATTCAAACGTTATGAGTGACATAATAGAATTTTCATAGATCATCATACACATATCACAAAAGTATCACATAAGCAAAGAATGGAAGAATCTCGAAACTATGGTAAGATCATCCCTAAGCCACTAGGGAGTTGAGTATTAGGCTCTCTTGTTCAACTCGATCTCTAATATATACCATACTTCACCATAGTTATCATAATTCAATTTATCTAAGATGGATGCTTTACACATGTTCTTTTCCTTTTCATTTTTATTTTATTGCCAAATAGCAAAACTTAAACCCAATACAAACATGCATGCATATAGTATAATATAATATAAAATAAATGTGAATCTCATAACAAGTCATAATCTTTATCATGTTACACCTAATCTCATATCTAAATGTGGTTCTATGTCATCCTACCTCGTATAATAAACAATCATAATCATTTATGCATTTCCATAATCTTCTCAAGCCAATGGTGCAATAAGAAGAAAACAAAAAGTAATAAGTACCATTAGTAGAATTATTAGACTATGTTTCATTTATGTTTGAGCACACTTAGAGATGACTATTCATGTCGTATCGAAACCTTTGTATAATATAAAAATGTTCAACTTGAATATTACCTATTTAATTAATCGTGTCTAAATTTTCAATTCTAACATGAACATATTTATGAAACAAGTTACATGACATGACCTGCACAACTCATTTAATTAATTGTGTCATAATAGATATTAACATGTCATCACACAAAAATACACATTTAACCCAAAAACATATAAAAAAATTAAAAATTTTTTAATTTTTATATTTATATCTTAAGAAAATAGAGAGTAAATATTGAAAACCTAAACAAATATAAGATTGAATTCAAATATTGTTTTGCACATAAATACATTTACTTAAATCATATTTAAATGTGTATATCTATGTCATATATTGCATATTAACTCATTAACCTAACCATATAAATGTATTTATCGTGTCTATTACATGTTAGACAGGTCAACCCATTTAAATTTACTTTTTATCGTGTCACAAATGGTTGATTCATTTATGACATAAGCCTATTTATGTTAAACTTAAACTTATTTAACTATATGTCATATCGTGTCATTTAATAGAGTAAACATAAAAAATTATCAGCCCTAGGCATACTTATACAAGCGAAAAAACGAACTCTTAACTAACTTATTACATAAGTGGTTGATCTAGTATACTAAAGAGCAAAAGAGTCAAAGCCATTAGGGCAAAGGTAACAAAGTTATTAGAGTAGCCAATATTGTAGATAGGGGTGTTCACTTGAATCAAAAAACTGAATTGAACCAAATGATTCAATTTGATTTTTTTCTTCAAAAAATTTTGATTAATTCATTTCAGTTCGGTTTTTAAAAATCAAAACCGATCAAATTGAATTAATTGATTTTATTAAAAATAATTTTTTAAATAAATAATATAATGTAGTTCTATATTTAAAATACATTAGATATACTTTACACATACATCTGTAACTAATATATAATAAATTTCATATCTATAAATAATTAAAATATATTAAAATTTAAAACATATTTCTTAAAAATTCAATTCAAACTAAATCAAACCAATTAAATTAAATCAAATTTAATTTGGTTCAGACTAATTCATGAAAATTTCAATTTGATTAAATTTCTATGAATTTAAAATTCAATTAATTCAATTTTGATGACAACTAAATAAAAACCAACTAAATTGACTAACACACACCCTAAGTGTAGCTAGAAGAATGAGTAATATCATTAGTATAATCCATCACTAGTGGTGTGAAAAGCATATCCAATTGTTATAGATTTAGATCAAGATTAAGTTCTTTCAATAGATCCAATTGAAGTGCTTTCAATGGATTCAATAGAAGCATAATTGAATAAATAAAATAAAAGAGTCACCACAAATAAAAAAAGGTTATATATGGAGACCTTCATCTATCTTCAAAAATAGGACTAAAAGAGCATCATAAAAGAAAAAATAGTAGTCGAACCAATTGACATAGCTAAATCATCATCAAAAGAGAAGGAACAAAGTGCTTAAATGAAGCAAAAGGGTTATGATGCATGAAGAATGAACGAAAAGATGTCAACATTATAATAAGTTATAATCATTTATAAACTTAATAGTAATCCTCGAGCTTTTATGTTTAGAGGTGTTAAGCAAGGAGTTGGAAGATCTAAACAAACAAACAACATGCATATCAATAAAAGAAATAAATAAGTCCTACACCTGGATCCATTTTAAAAAGTTAGGGCATTTATATGTTTTAACAAAACAAATAAATAACATATGTATTAATAAAAAAATAAATAAGTCCTTTCAAAACTATATTAAGCCTTCCAAAATAAAAAAACACAAAAATATATAATTCATAGGGCATGAATACAACTTATAAGCATCCATGCTCATTCGAGGCCCATAGCTCACAAGCACAGATCTAAATATTTCGTCAACTTCATTTCTTCCTTCATGCCTTGTAAGGGTCACAAAACCCCAAAGCTCAATATTATGTCATTTAAATATTGAGTTGATTATTATAATCTCATTTATTTTTTAGAATTAATATTGATTTGGATAATTATCTGTAATATTATTTTTTGTATAGTCTCATAATTAGTTGTTCAATATTAATTGTAAATGTGTGTGTGTGTGTGTATTTATAAATATGTCCCTATATTTTTTATATTTATATTTTTTCACATTTTATTTTCTACATTTTTAATAAATATTGTTTTTCATATCCTTTGTGTGTTTTTCATTTTCGTTTCCCGTTTCTATGCTACCTAAGAGATAGTTGGTGGCGAGCCTAATAAAGAAAGTTTAGGGAAGGAGGATTTTTATATTTTGGGATTGATAAAATTTCATAAGAGCAAGGGGATAAAAGTTAGCAAAGAAAGATATGACATTGAGAGTATTTTTATTATTGTAAATATGTTTTATGTTTTTATTTTATATTTATGCTATTAACTAATGAAAAAATATTTAAAATTTTAATGAAATGAATTTCTAGTAAAAGAAAACAAAGTGATAAGATGATTATATATAATTTTAAAGTAAATGATAATTTAATTAAGGGTTAAATACTAACCCTTGGATTTTTTGATATTACATTACTTAGTCCTTTACTATTGTATATCATGTTAAAACAGTCTTCAATTTTAATTCCATTAAACTATAGCAACTTTTTGTTCATTTTTAACACGATTTCTATTAGTCAAAAGGTAAAAAATTAATCAAATAAATTTATAATTTAAAAATTTTTGCTAATTCCCCAATTCTATCTTATAGCACATCTAAAGAAGTAGAAGAACAAAATGAAGAAGAAAAAGACTCAAAATCAATTTTGCTTTCCTTCAAGTTAATATATTTACTAACTATCAGTGTCAAAAGTGGATGAAGATGGTACAATAGCGTACAACTAGTTTCAGTATCAATTTTTATATTACTTTAACTTGTAGTAGTTGTCACATATTAAATTTGATAATTAATTTATTAGGTAAATAATGAAGGAAATTTAAGGACGGATTTTGTTTAGATTGAATGAGTTTTTACTTATTGGACTAAATTGAATTTCATTTTCATAACTTTATTTTTATTTTAGCAGTGGTTTGATCAAATTCAGTTCCACACTTTGAAGCATTAATTAGTGAATTTTTTTTAACGAATTTCTTGCTTGATTTAAGATAATAGTAATGGCTTTAATTTTGATGAATTTTTTGCTTGAATTTGAATGATAATGATTAACATAATAGAGAATGTTAAATCTTGATTTGAATTTTGCAACTATTTTTTATAGTTTTCTTCCATGCCTATTATTTGTTGAATTGGAATTTTATTCTTGATTTTCATATGGGTTTTCAACTACTCTTTTCTTCTTCATTTGATGGGTGTTAGTGAAGTATTACTATTAAGGAGTCGGTGATATGTATGAGAGTAAATGGGTGATGATGAGATCAAGATGTAAGAGTGATGTTGTTATGGTGTGCTAAAGGGTTGTGTAGGTAAGACCTTGAATGACTATGAGTGGTTGTCATAGGTGAAAGTGGTGATGGAGTTAGTTAGTATGGTAACTCCACTAAAGGAATGTATCTGTTGGGGTGAAAAATTGATAAAAAATAATAGGAGAGATAAAGATTCAATTGATTAAGAAAAATTGATATAAAATAAAGGTTTTTATATACATTTACATAAATTTAATAGAAAATTTACAAAAGAATATCTTTGTTTAATGAAGTCAAATCTTGGAAACATTTTAGTATAATAAATAAAAGTGAATGATTAAGTAGTACAATATGAAAAAACTACGGGTTAATGTATTTAATCCTTTAATTAATTATAGCAAAGCACAAAGGGGTGTGAGTGTGTGTGTATAAGTAAAAAGAAAAAAGAAGTGATATTGAGACTCCCACAAAATTTTGGCACTATAACAGTCTCAATCCAATTCATTTGCATTTTAATTATGTTATATTTGCATATATACATCACATGACATAAGCATGAATATGAATATGAATATGATATTTGCATTGTTGCCTAGTAAATTGTCACAAGTGGCATGCATATTATTATAATTTAAATAGGAGTATCTTGGAACTAATTAAATGTAGAAGGATTTAAAGGAAATTAGTAGAGTGATATAGGTGATGAAGGAATGAAGAAAAAAGATTAAAAGAGAAATTTTCAACTTTCAACCAATAAGAAAAAGTCACCAATCTTTTGTCTTATTAGAATAAGAATACAAATTGGAATTCTCTACCATTAAAGGCTGGTAAAAAAGGATAAAAGAGGGAAAATACAATAGAAGAAGGAGAACAAATAAAGAAAGAAGAGAAGGAAGAAGAAGAAGAAGAAGGAGAAGGAGAAAAAGGGAGAAGAAGAAGTTAACTATGAAGAAATCTTGAGATTTTCTAGTTTTGGTGAAAAGTAGGTGATTTCATATTTGTTTTTCATGAAATTTCTCCTCCATGGCATATTAATCATGAGCAATTAATGAGAGTTATAAAGTAATTGTAGTTAGAATTCATGTATGAGAAGTTGTTGAGAGTGAAAATGAGTTCAATTCATTTAATTATGTTTGAAGGGTAGACTATTGCACATAAGATTTTATAAGCCTAGAATATGAATTAAGCAAAGTGAAAAGTATAAAAGTTATAGGTTTATGCCTCATCTAAATGTCTGTAAATCAGTTTTGCCAAATAAGTTATGTATAAAGAGATATTGTCCTTTGATTATTATTGATTTGTGTTAAAACTTAATCAACTATTGGCTCTATTTTCTATAAATTTCATGGGTCTAGAATGAGAATTAGGTGAAGTTCAAAACATTAAAGTTGTAGCCTTATATCTTATCTAAATGTTTGTAAAGAAGTTTTACTGAATATTTTGTGTTAATAGATATGGCTCCTTGATTGGGTTTGATCTTGAACCTGCTCATGCTTGTAAAGGATTAGATTGATCATTTCTTTTAAGGACCTTAGAAGCTAAATTAAAGCATGTATAAAACATGAAAAAATCTTCATTCACATGCTAACTAATTGGCACTGAATCAAATTTTCAATTGGACTCCTATATTTCAATATACGACTAATTTTATGGAACTGTTTAACATATAATTGCACTAAAAACAAGACATATTTATAAAATTCACCATAAATTTTGTAGTGCATATTTTGGACTAAATTTTGGATATGTTATATCCATATGTCTAGTTTAATTAAAAAAAATTAGGCCATTTGAATTTATGAGGCAAAGTAGTTATAAAAATAGTTTACCAATGTCATGATATTTTACTAGAGCATATATTTATAACGAGATGAATTACTTTATCCTTATGGATTGATTGGTATATTAAATAAGTCCTCGAGACATTGAAGATAATATTGAAAATAAGTTGGGACCATCCACAGCTTAATAGCTTGAAGGAGTAGATAAGTAAATAGCTAATGATACTTAAACATGTGATTGGTTAAACGCTATGAACTTAAATTCTATTGATTGTAATCTTATTTAATGAGAAGATGTTGACGAATACTTGAATGAAAGGATTGTCATACTTTGAATTATTTATTTTTATGAGATGTTGATAAATTATAGCTTGAGACTGAAAATATATTGTGATACTATTTGCCAAGGTTGATGGGTGTTGTTATTAGTCATTATATAGTCAAAATTTTGTTGGATCTATAAATGAATTACTGAGGAATTATTATTTGATATTGTTTGAGTAAGCAATAACACTTTTATAGCTTGTGTGGCGACAACATATAATAGCCTGTGTGGTTATAACATTTTATAGTATGTATGATAATGATTTTTTATAACTTGTGTGACAATAACATATGATAGCTTGTGCGTCAACAATATCTATTGTCTATGTGACAATAGCCCGTGTGATAATAACATTTGATAATTTGTGTGACAATGATATTTTATAGTTTGTGTGACAATGATATCCTATAGCTTGTATGACAATAACACATGATAGCTTGAGTGACAACAAAGATTGAAAATCCTTTATTACATGAATGGATGTATGATGGGTTATTTATATTTAATGCATGTTGTACTATATAAGTATCCTTGATTATTTACTTACTAAATATGCAAACTCAGTGTTTTGCATTATATATTTTTTTTAAGAAAAATATACTAAAGATTGCATTCAATCTACATTTTGAAGTTATTGTCCAGCAATTTGATAGAGGTCATGTTAGTATGTATTCTTTTATTATTTTATTTTTTGGCCATATATATTTATTGTATATAATTACAATGTTGTAATATAAGATATATAAAGTGTTCAAAAAATAATGAAAAGGGGGTTCTTTTAATAATAATGGAATGTCATGAAAGAATTTTAATAATGTTATGTCACTTTAGTAACTCATACTTTATGAATGAGTTAATGCATCTGCTTTAAAAATGATAACTAAATAAGACATTACATGCACTATCTTTCAATTTTCATTATTTAATTCACCATTCCACCTTTTGTATGTTATAGAAGTTTTAAATTATATATTTACTTTTTATTGATTTACATAAAAAGAAAATGATTTTACTTTCAAATCCCATTGAAAAATAAATTCTATATTTTCATTTTTATATATTTTTCAATTATTATAAAATAACAATTTTATATAAAATGATGAAATAACAATGGATTTCAATTGAAAATTTAAATAGAATTTTTTAACTAATATTTGAAAATCAAAACAATTAATACTATGAATCCTTTTGGAGAAAATTTAATTATAATTTTTAAGATAATTCATAATTTTCATTTTAACTTTTTAACATTAGGGATCGTATTTAGTACCTTTTGTTTTATTAAAATTATTTGAGAAAATCACAATTTTAATCTTGAATTTTTATGACTTTTACATTTATATCTTGTAAAGAAAAAGTTTTTTTTTTTAAATAGATATACTTTCATTTTAATTGCAAGTTTACACTTAGACAAAATATATAGTTATTCAAACCTAAAATTTGTTGACGTGATGATCCATGTGGCATCCGAATCTCAGATTTACTAATGTAGTCATCCACGTGGCATATCCATCTAACAAAATTTAGGATAAATCACAAAAAAAAAATCATCAACTTTAAAAAATTTTCGTTTATATCATGGATAAATATTTTTTTAAAAATTTTAAATATATGAACTTTCATTTTAATTTCAAATTTAGTCTTTAGCAAAACACATATTTCTCCGAACATGACATTTGTTGAGATCGCCATTCATGTGGTATCATCAGCCCTCCTAAATTTACTCTGTTGAACAAATATATTCATGTAATCACTCTCAATACGATCCCATTAAAATTTTTCAATAAAAATACTTCTTTAATTTTTAAAATTATCATCTCTAAATCCATAGGTTATTTTAGACAAATAAAAAATTATCATCTCTAAAAGCATCTGATTTTTTTTTGAATATTTTTAAAATTGGATTGGATATCAAATTAATTAGTTGTTGATCCCTGATTCCTCTTATTTGATTGGTTCGACTGATTCAATTTAATAGGTATTTTTTATTTTCTTAAAAATATATAAATAAATTAATAAATATTTAAAAAATGAAAAATATATAATATAATAACATAATGAAAATTATTTTTAAAAATTTAGATTTTAAGCAAAATAGTGTAATTTTTTAAAATTTTTAAATTTTTTTACAAAACAATGCCATTTTAAATTGACTCGATTAGAAAAATCAATATTTTTAGAAAAATTAATATAAAATTATGTCATTTTGTAAAAAAATTTAAAAAATTATATTATTTTACTTACAATTTAAATTTTTAAAATAGTTTTCACTTGCATTATTATATTATATATTTTAAAATTTTAAATATTAATTAAGTATTATTATATTTTTTCTAAAAAATAAAATATCTATTAAACTGGACTTGTAGAACCAATAGAACCAACTGAATCACGAATTGGCTAGCTAATTGGTTCAATACCCAATTCGATTTTAAAAATAATGAGAAAAATCAAATGCTTTTAGAGATGATAATTTTTTATTCGTCTAAAATACTTTATGGTTTTAGAGATGATAATTTTTAAAATTAAAATAGTATTTTTATTTAGAAATTAAAATCATTAATGACATCATGTTGAGAATGATTGCATGAACTTATTTGTTCAATAGGATAAATTTAGTTAAATAGGTGATACCATGTGATTGGTCACATAAAAAAATGTTATGTTAGAGAAGTATTTATTATGCCCGAGACTAGACTTAATATTAAAATAAAAGTTCATTTATTTAAAATAAAAAATCTTTGTCCAAGAAATAAATGAATTTTTTTTGAAAATTCAAGATTTTTTTTGTGATTTATTCTAAGTTTGGTCGAGTGAATAATATATCGTGGATGACTACGCCAATAAATGTCATATTCAAATGCCACGTGGATGACCACATCAATAAATCTTTCAGAGAAGTATATATTTTATTTGAAACTAGACTTGCAATTAAAATGAAAGTTTATCTATTTAAAATTTTTTAAATTTTTTTTATACAAGATATAAATACAAAATTGGGAAACGTTGATGATTAAAATTGTGAGTTTCTAAAATTATTTCAATATTTAACTTGTTATTATATCTAATATATGTTTTCCTCCAAAAAATTTAATAAACAAATTAATGCCCTCCATATATAATTTTTTTTAAAAAAATTTACACCTTATAATAGCATTATATGTTAAAGTTTTGTGATCAATTTTAATACCTAAAAAGTTGCTATAAACAGTGTTGTCTAACTCATAATTATTGAGTAAGTTTTATATTGTGTATGAAATTCAAAATCAATTAAATAGTAAATTTATGGATGAAAAAATGAGTCATAATATGAGTATTTAATTTTATTCTAATGTATTTTCAATTAGTATATCATTATATAATTAGTAAAACTCTAAATTTGCAAGTAACAACATTGTAATTATATATTTAAATAAAATAAAGATAAAAATAAATAATAGAACTTAATATAAAGATTATGATAATCAATTTAAATAATGTAAAATAATGAGATTTGTTCCAAAAAAACTATTGGGACTAACGCTAGAAGCTTTTGTGTTTGATTGCTTCGCATATTGGAAGCCGACTTTAAGAAAAAGGATGAATTCGAATGGCGCCATCCCTTGTTAAGGAGTAAGAGGTCTCTATTCCCATGATTCTGCTTTCTCTCTTTATACACATACATATATATATAAGACCAGCTATTCTGAAACCTCGTTCGGAAGGAGCAACGTCTAAACAACTCAGAAACCATATCAAGTCATAGAAGCAATGGGGAAAAAGAGGCAGAAGAAAGCAGAACAACAAGAAAACCCTAATGTCGCTGAAGTTACTCGAATTCGAATTGTCCAATTACTTGAGCAGTTTCGTGCTGCTAAAGATCAAGGTATAGCTCTGCAATCAATTAGTTCTGTCTTTGTCAACTGATTTGGTTATTTTTTCATTGTTTGGTGAGAAAATACTTTTACATTGGTTCGTTCTTACTTCACGAAGATTGTGAGACTTATTCGCAAATAGTTCAGTTCTACCTTTTATTATTATTATTTTTTACCTGTGCCTGCCCATTTTCTATTAAATTAATTGAAATAAGATATGCTATGGGTTTGGCTTGGTTCGGTTTTTCTTTTGACTTCCTGCTAAGTCGAAAAAGAAACACTTTGTTGTAAGAAAAAGTTTTGAATTATGCTGTAATGGATATTATTGGAGAGTATTTATTCCCACAGGGGAAGTTATTGAAGAATGCTATTGGTTCCCAACGCATTTTCTTTGCTGTTGCTCTTTGCTATTGTTCATTTTGTTATAGCATTTCACATATTTTATTTTTTGTTTTCTTTAATCAATACTTTGGATTTTTGGATGCTCCATGCAGTTTACACATTTGATGCTAATTTTTCGAACTGTGAGCGTGCTGTGGTACATGAAGTATGCAGGAAAATGGGTATGAAATCGAAGAGTTCTGGGTGAGTGTTGTATTGTTTGTCTAAGTGCGAAAAAATTCAATCATACAAACAATTATTGTAGAAGTTTCTACTTACAATAAGATGTTTGGATTTAGTTTTTCTGAAATATAAACTGATCCATTGGAGACACTCTTTTAATGAACGTCCAGGTTTCTTATCCTTGTCTTACTTTTAGTGGTTTCCCTTTCTGATACAGTTTCTTATGATTGTGAAATTCTAAATAGGCGTGGTAATCAGCGACGTGTCTCTGTTTACAAGACTAAAAAAAAGGAGGATACTGTGAAGACAAAGGAAAGTCTCACATGTGTGACCTTTTCAGAAGAATCAAGAATGGTCTTGCAAGAA
>CATIWR010271982.1:0-14384 GCA_949677035.1 Omphalea diandra
AACTTTTTTTTTTAAAAAAAAAAATTTATGCCCCCCGTTTTTTTTTTTTTTTTTTTTTTTTTAATTTTTTTTTTTTTTTTTTTTTTTTTTTTTTTTTTTTTTTTTTTTTGAGTCTCAATAAGTCATGGACTGCATATTGCAAGATAGTCATTTCACTTTAATTGTCATTATAAAAAAAAAAAAAAAAAAAACTTCCATTATATTAATGGCAGGGAAATGAAACTAGAAATTCTTTGTTTCGTCATTTTAAAAAATTAGATTGAATTAGTCTACTCAAACCCAGAATCAATATCAGGACGGTCTAATTAGAGATCATCTTAATTTAATATATTAATTAATATTTCTTTTTTCTATATAATATTTTATATAATTGAATTAAATCAATCAAATTAATCAAATTGTGAATTGATAATCGAATTGATTTGATGATCTATTCAATTTTAAAAATATTATTTAATTTTTCACACTAATTAAAAGTGTGAAGAGTTAAAGCATTTTCAGTTCAATTACATTTTTTTTGGGATGAAGTTCTGTTTGGAAAGGTAAAAAATATGAGAAAAGGAAAAATTTTTCCTTCTTTTAGATTATAGTAGGGAAAAAAAATGAGAGAACAAAACTAAGTTGAAATTTTTCTGTAGACCCATCGAACTTGAAGTTCTCCAATTTGAATAGAAAAAAAAAAAGGAGAGAAAATATGGGAATTGTAACTATTTAATACAATTGCTTATTTTCCTCTGTTTATGTCTTGATTATTTAACAAAGGTAGAGTAAAATTGCAAACTCACAATATTTGTCTTTTTCTTTTTGTCTTGATTGTTACTTTTCATACAAGCAAAAATAAAATTATTTTCCTTTCATTCAAATAAGCATGAAAAAAATTAAAACTTTTTTTATTCTTATTTTCTTATTTTAATTCCCGAATTGATGGTAAATTTATCTTTTCAACAAATAATAAAGTGTCAATGATATCCCACATTTCCATTAGATTGTAGCACCATTTTACAGTTTCAATTTCACTAATCAAGGCCAAAATGGTAAAAGCACAGTCAGTCTAAGTTATCCAACTTTTTTTTCACAAAAAGTATTAAAATTATTAACTCATTTTTCTAACTACCTTTTTCACAAAAAAAAACATTAAAATTATTAATAAATCTCACTTTTCTAACTTCTTTTTTCTAGGGGAAGAACATCCTCAAATCGGGGTAATCTGTATATTAATAATTGAACTATAGTTAAAATTTTAAAATGGTAATATAATTTTAACTTAATTTAATTATTAAAGCAGAATTAAAAATATAAATTAGTACCTTGATGTAATTCCTAATTTGCCACATCATGTTAGTCCTCCCGGCTAATTAACATCAACGTTTTTAAAATCAGATCAAAAATTAAATCGATCAGCTAATCGATTTTTGGTTAGGCCAGTTAACTGGATTGGTTCAATAATTTTTTTATTTTTTATTTGAAAATAAATTTAAAAAATATATAAAATATGATAAAATAATAAAATTGAGTTTTAAATTTTGAATTTTGAGTAAAATAGTGTATTTTTAAAAAATTTTAAATTTTTTTACAAAAATAATAAAATTTTAAGTTAAATCAGTTTGACTCGGTTTCGGTTTTAATCAGTTTTTAAGAGAATAATTTTTACATTACTCTGAACCGAACTATTAACTGGTTCTAAATTTTACCGATTTGACTAGCCTATCTGATCCAATTTTGATTCACATCCCTATGGCCTTCCGCTCTCCCTTCACTCTGCACTCTTATGTGATTACTTTCTGTTGAAGAGAAATACTTTTATAATTTGAGTTTATGCATTAAATCGAGTTTGATTTAGAATATATTCTTTAAAATTATTTGAAATCAAATAAAAATGGAGTATTTAAAAAAATGCTGAATCTTAGGCTGGAATAAAACAATATCCATCTCAAATTAAACTCAATTTTTTTATTTGATTCAGTTCAAATATTCGAGGTTAATGTATCAATTTTAATTCAGATATTCAAATATTTCAAAACTTATATATATATATATATATATATATATTGAGGATCATAATTCAATACGATTCGATTCGATTATTCAGATTAAATAATTATTAATAATCAGTACTGTCTCGAATTATTATTTTGTTTCGAATCAATTCGGTTATTTTTCAAATATTTTCTATTGTTTTAATTTTAAATATTTTTTAGTTTGATTAATAATTATGAACCAATATATTCATAATTTGTGCTCACTTTTACGTTAAATTATAAATCAAGTAATAAAAGATTTTTATATAATGTATTTTGAATAATTATTTTTAAGAAAATTATAAATTATTATTTAAAAATAAAAAATTACAAAAATAATAAATCATAATTATTAATTTATAATCTGGTTAAAAGACAAATGTCCAGTCAGGCCAAATCCGGAACATGTACCGCATAATTGGTTTTGGAGCAAACTTCCTTCAAACCTAATTCCTAGTCTTCCATGTTTAATTGGTCGTCAACATCAATTGATTTGGCACATCAAGTATTAAACTGTTTAAAATAAATCATACGAGATCAAAATAAAATATTAATAAAAAATTTCATTTTAGTGATAAAATTTTATTATTTCAAATAAATTTAAAATTAATAAAATTTATATTTAAAATAAATTTATAATAAATTAAAATATTTTATTTCTTTAAATATTTTATTTATTTAAAATAATATAATATCAATTTAAAGTATAAAATTAATAAATAATTTTATTTAAATTTTAATTAGATTAAATTATCTTAAAATTTTATAATTATTAATTTATTTTACTTTTTCATAAAATTATTTTTGAATAATAAAATTAAAATTTTAAATTAAAAATCATTAAATAGAATTTTTATTAAATTCTCAAAATCGGATTTTCCAAAGTCGATTTACAAAAATCTTGCAAAAACATTTCAAACTGTTCATATTTTTCTCAAAAAAAAAAAAAAAAAGAAAAAACCTTTGCTTTTTTCCCTCAAAAGTTCCTTCTTTATATTTCTTCAAACATGAATAACAAGTGATCGGTTCATATAATTGTTTAGTTTTCCTTTTTTTTTTTTTTTTATTGACTTTCTAGTAAAGATCGTTTCATATGCCTTTGCTTTACTTCCCTTGTCTATTAAAGCAGTGGGTCCTTGTTAAAAGTAAGCAAACAAAATATGAAAAAGAATGAATACTGCTGAGATATGGGTTTAGGGAAGAGATGATTGAGGAGGCCTCTGAAATTAGGGGGTGTAGCATTTGCTTTGTACTGAAAATTCCATCACTTTCTGATCGGGCAACGGCCTCAACAACAATTTCTTTTTACTCCAACACAACTTTTTATTTAATTTTTTATTAAATAAAAATTATTTATTTATATATTTCATTTAATAAAAATTATTTAACTAAATAAATAAAAATTATTTAATTAAATAATTTATCAAATAGGTCTTATTAAAATTATTGAGCTAGGTCAAAAAATGTGTTGGCCGCAAATAATGCCCCTATGCATATTTATAATTCGATCAAAAGGGCAAATTGTACTTCTGTAATTTTAAAATATCCAACTTCTCTCTCCTGGGAAAAGTCAATATTTATCTTCTCCTTCCTCATTAATCCATCTTGTTCATCTCCCATAACCAATTTTCTCTCTATAAATCTCCACAACTCAAAAAACAACTAAGAACCTACAAAAATCTCTTTCAAAAATCTTTCATTAACTCAATAACTCTTTTTCCTCAAAATTTTTCAACACCCAAAATCTCTTTCGCTCTCTTTCTCTTCTTTCACTATCACCAAGCCTTCAACACCGACCTCTCTTTTTCTTTTTTTTTTTTAATCACATGGCACCATCTCCATCAGAGACCCAAGCTCGAAGTCGAGTTTGTCTTCATCTCGACTTAGAACCTATCGGTTCTCTTGTTGCATGCAAAACCTCCAATTCGGCTCCTCATGGCTTTTCCACTCCTTGGTGCTCTCCAAAATCCATCACCAAGAATTATAGAAGAAAAAGATTCAAGACAGGTTAGTATAATTTTCACACATCTTATATTGCCAAATTTTGATTTTTGAATAGATTTTGGCATGATTAGGCTGAGATTGAGATTTTATGTTTGGTTCTCTTGCATTTTAGAGAATAGCTCTTATCTTATAATTTACCAAAATTTTAATTTATAATTTTTGACTTGTTTTTTGCTAGGGGATCCTTTGCTAACTTTGCACCATTGATATGCTTTGTATGTGAATATGGCTTTCATAAGCCATTTGAGATTGTTGGGCAAGAATAAATCATGTAAGGCCAATCATTTATATATATATGTTTTGTTAAAGAACTAATTATTGGCCTTAGGAATCTCTATGGATCTTTGCACCATTGATATCCATTTGGATATTAGTGAGTAATTATGACTCTTTCAAGCCATTTGTGATTTTTGAGGATCAATGTATATACTAGGCCAATTTATTTTCTATTACTGAACAAATTTTAGCATTGTGAATCTCGTATAACTCTTGTGGAACCTTAGATAAAAATTGGCTTTTACAAGCTATTAATAATATTTTTCTTGGGGATTCTATACAATCCTTAAAGATTTTGGATGAAACTGGCTTTTACAAGCCATTAGGAATTTTTATATACTGTTATGTATATTTTTGCCTTGGGGATCTTGCACCAAAATGCCTTTTGCAAGCCATTTTATAAATTTTTCCTTAGGGATCTCATCATTACTACTAGATTTAGAATGAACTTAATTTCGACTTATCCTAAGAATACTATAAAATCACCAATTGGCCTATTTTGAGATTTTTGGTTTGAGAATCTCCAATGATCCTTTTGGATCTTGAATGAAAGCGATTTTTACAAGCCATTTCATAATCTTTTCCATGGGCATCCCACTCTTATCACTAGAGTTTGGATAGACTTAAATCTCTGGTTAGTCAAATAATACTATATAATGTATATTTGACCTATTTTGTGATTTTTGGCTTGGAGATCTCCAACTAATTTGCATATGACACTATAACTTATTTTTCATTTTGTTTGACAGAAAATTCTCATATATGGAATGGTCACATAGCCAATTCCCTTGGTATCTTCATCTAATTTTGTACAAAAATGATTTTCTAGCATGGGTATTTTTTCCAGCAATCTAGGCCAAATTAAAAATTTTCTTCTAGCATATTAAGCCTAAAATAATCTTCCGCAATGGAATTTGATAAGTGAGATTTTGAGTAAGTGTTTACATAATCTTCTTCTGTCCGAAGAAATGATTCATCGAAATAATATCGACACATCTGAGATCACCAAATGTTCGAGAGTTCATTTTTCAGCCTTATGAAAATTTATTTTTATGATAGAAATTGAATTTGTGTACTTTTTTTACAGTGTCTCCTATGGCTTCCTTATCCATGCTAGCTAGGATCCTTTTGTTGCTCTGATTTCTCAAAAGCAAGCTGCTCCTGATCATGTACCTCCTCAAATAAATTCCTACCTTTGATGTTGCTCCTTTAGTTATGTTTGCTTATGTCGTGATGGATTTATGACATTTGATGATCTTGAAACTTAAGAAATGACCTTTCAACATGCAGTTATGTCACTCATCACATAACACACCAACCACTATAGTCATCATTTTGCATTGTGCAACCACATATTGCATTCATGCCACTGAACCCTTCCACACCATGCACCCTAACCACCCGTTTTGGCATTAAGTGGTTAAGATGATGATTTTCCTTAGTGATCTATTATTTTTGAGAAATATTATGAAAATAAGGAACTTAATTTTTAAAAAGTAGTCATAAGGCCTACTAACTTTTATTTTCAAGTGACTAATTAGCCTACTTACATAAGAAAAGAAATTATGGCCATAGTGATGGCCTACAAATAGAAACTAGGTCTCCAAAGAATTTTCTAGACTACAACCTAGAGACCCTGTTAGGATGGCCTAATGGTTGACCTATATTCTTTTTTAGCTTATTTTTTCATCATATCCCACATAGTGGGATAATAGTCAAAAATCTAGTTATACTCAGAAAAACAAACCATGAAGGACAGTAATTTGTTTTTTAAAGCAGTGTCAACCAACATGTCATTTGTTGGCATGACATAAATTTCCTTAGCATTCAAATTCGTTATTGGCCTAATGAAGCCTGCCTTCCATAATCTCTTAATCTCTTCCTTGACTTTCAGCTCTACCTCCTTAGACATCATTCTTAGTAGTTGTTGGTAAGGATGAAAATCTGGTTTTATGAGAAAGTAATGCTCTATAAGGTTCCTACTAAGTCCTGGGATCTCCTTGTGGCTCCAAACAAAACAGTCTTTAAACTCTCTCAACACCTTTACAATTATTCTCTTTAGATCTCTAAGTAGTGAACTGATGTACGTAATTTTTAGCTCCTCAAGTGTACCAAGATTTACTTGCACCACAGGATCGTGGACCTTTGGCTTAAGTTCAACTAACTTTAAAGGTGTTTGAACTTGCAATTCTTTTATTTCCTCATTTAGGTCTTGCTAAAAAATCACCTCAACATCATGAACATAGTGAAATGCTTTGGGCTTCAACCTGTCAAAGGTTTGTTGCATGTACAATATGTAATTTACTAATGTAGCTACTGCCAATTCTTCTTTTGTGTATCTATTCATCATCTCCTTAATGATTAGATAAGATATCAATTTATGTGGCATGATGGCAGTGGCCTTGAAGAGAGTTTTTACTTGATTCATTATTTTGTTCTTCGACACATAAACCCTTATAGGATCTTCATTCTTTCTATTGGTTGCAAACTGTATTGGGCCAAAATCTCCATCGTAGTATCTGGCTTCCACTACATCAGAGCACGTGGAGAAATGTTGTCTATCCACCCAAATTACCTCCATATCATTTCCTTTCCAAAATAATAAGAAATGGAGAAAACATAACACACACTAGTTGGAATGAATTCAATATCTCCCTAGCAAAACATTATAGTGAGTTAAAGAATTAACCACAAAAAAAAAAGATACAGATATCTTACTCTCGATGATGATCTTTATGGTTAGGACTTTAAGGGTCTTGGTGACCTTTCGATTGAAACTTGAAATGGAGACCTCTATCGTTATCAAATATTTCTTCAGCTTTTCCATTATAGCTAACTTGTAGGGTGACACGTTTACAGTAGAACTATTATCCACTATTACTCTTGACATTAGCCTCTCATTTAAGTGCGTTTTTACGTATATAGGCCTAAAGTGCTTCATCATTTTTACTGATGGCTTTTCAAAAATGACTCTTTTTGGCTTATTAGAGTTACTGGGGTAAATTTTCAAGCTACTGTAAAAATCTTCTTCTTTTAAAGGCGAGTCTTGCCCCTTACTATTAGGGATTCCTTTTACCTCTAAAAGATCCTCATTTGCATCTTTAGATTTGAAAATCTATGACAATGTAAGAATGACAGTTGCATAACCAAAGGGTATAGGAACATCTCTTACCATGAAGGTTACCTCTAATGAAGGATCTCCATATGAACTATCAATTGAGCTAGCCATATAATCTACATCTTTTATGGCTTTCCTCTCAAACTTGGATCTGTCCACCTTTGGTTGGGTTTATTGTTCTTGTCTCCTCCATTTCTTAGCTTTTTATCTCAAAGGTCTCCTCTTTTATGTTTCTAGTGAGTGGCATGGGGAACTTATTAAGTTATACCTTATGTCATTGCCAACTAGGTTAAAATAAAGGTGAAGTCACAAACCTGGGTTATTTTTTCTCCAATCTACGTAAAGCATAGTACTCCACCTTCAAGAGCCCCAAAGGCTTATAGTTATTCTTCACTACATGGCTCAACCACAAAACCCTTCTTAGGATCCAGATCTTATAAGAGCTTAAAGTTAGTCCCTTTTCCTTTCTTGTGAAGTCTAGCAGCATCCTCAAATCAAACGTGGTAGAATTGACTATTACCACAGGTAGGAAGGGATCTTCATCTACTAACATAGTATATTTTTAATCAGGGGACTTCAAAACTCCTTTGTTGATCCTATCTTGCACTACATTCCAAAATGCCTAGTATGTATTGGTGGAATGGTTGTAAGAATTGTGGTACTTATAGTTTTCTCTTCCTTTAAGCTCCCCCTTCATTGGGAACCTATGGTTAATTGACAACTTGATGAAGTTCTCTTTCAAGAGAAAATCAAAGATTTTATCTATCTTGGACACATCAAAAGTGTACTTAGGAGTTACACTTATGGATTATGTCTGCCTTTAAACATTAAAACCTTTTTTTATGAAGGAGGGACAAACACAATTTCTTGTGGAAAAGAGATCTGCAATTGCTAACTCTGAATTGTTGATCTTGTGGTAGTAGCTTCTCATAGCGATTCTTCTCTCAACAATTCCTCATACTCTATGACCTTTGTTGCAAGTTCATAAAAATCATGAAACTCCATTCCTTGAAACTTATTTCATAGCTCTATGTCAAGCCCCTTTAAGCCATCTTCACAAATTCAGTTTTTGGCAAATAGATTTTGCATTTGTTCCTCATCTTCTTAAACCTAGCAATGAACAAATTTGCAATCCTAGCTCTTTTCATGACCTTAAAGAGCTATTTAGCCCTAAAGTACTATGTGTGGAATTGCCTCTCCATTTCTTGCCATGTTTGAATGGAGTTTTTAGGTAAAGAAGCATACCAAGAGAATATTATTCCTGTCAAAGAGTTAGGAAATAGTCTCAACTTGAAATTTAGAAAATTATCATAATTTTTCAGTTCACTATATTAAACGGTGAACCTTACCACATGCTTCAAAGTAGATTGTCCATCTTTTCTAAAGAATAAAGTGAAGTCAAGGATATGATAACCTTAGGATACAAATTTTTCCTATTACTAGCATCTGAATACAACTTGTAGAACTTCAGATGACCAAGTTGTCTAAAGCCTAGTACATACAGCTCTTGCATTGCATTTCTCACAGCTTCTATGTCAACTTAAAGTGCAAGTAAGATTGGTTGAATTACTGGGTTTGTTCTCCCTTAGGATCTAGTTCCACCTTGATAACCCTCTTCATTATCATACAAGTGAAATTGATTATTAGGATTGGTAACAACGAATACTTGATAGGGGCACCATTAGCCTACTATGGGACGACCATTGTGTGGAACCCTTTGATTTTCATTGTCATCCTCTCTCTTATGAAGTGGCAAATAACTTTCTTTAGCTTAGGGAACTATAAGTTGGTGAGAGTTGATAGCTTCACCAAGGATCTTCGAGGATTACCTTTTAACTCATAATGGATTTTCCTCTCCTGCTTAGGAGTAGAGTTGTGACTTGCTCTCCTAGGACTTCTTTGGGTTAAGTTGGATGTCATCTTCTCAACCAAGTTGGCCATTATTGAGCCAATTCCCTGTAACAGCTTACTTTGCACTTTTGCTCTCCAAAATGGATTTTTAAGCCTCTTCTAGCATAAGCTTGAAAGTTGTTTTAGATTGTACCTTGTATTCTTATAATAATTCTTTAGCATCAGTTTCATCAACAAACTAGGGTAAATCCATACCTTGATCTTCAATAATAGGACCTATTTAAGTGATTTGTGCTTTTTAGTGTATGAGCCTTGAAGCGTCAAGTTTCTCTCGATTTTCTCCATAAGTTGGGGAACAAGTCCTTTGTACCTTGCTTCTTCAGTAATGGCTTCAATATCTTTACATACAATGGCATCTTTTCTAGTAAAACTTCTAACTTTGGTGCTATGTAAAATCGGTCCCACCAAACGTGAAAAAATGATGTCTAATCACAAATTTTCTTTGTGAATTTGGGCATGCCATGTGTGTGAGTTACAAGTACTCTTGAATTGAATGCTCTTTTTGCTAACTTTGAAATCAAACGAAAATTGAGTCTTTAAAGTCACTTACCATAGTTTGCTTGGATCCATTTAACAAACAAAAAACTTGAATGCAAATTGAAAATAGTAATTGATTGCAATGATTAAAACTAAAAAGAGAATGCTTGGAATCTTAAAGAAATTATTTTGTATTAAATGCTTGACATGTTTGCAATAAGTACAAATATTTATTGAATGCTTTTGATAAAGAGAACAATGAACAAACTATAATAAGCTTGATTGCAAATGAAACTTAGCTCAAGAGCAATGAAATTGGCAAAGATTTTTTTTTTATATAGAGTTGGCTTGTCTATTAAGAAATTAGATTTTTCTATAAGATTGGACATGTGTAGGATTGGATGTGTCCATCTACTGCATGCTCTCCTTTTGTAGAGCTCTAAGAAATAACCTGCACGCAAACACGATTACACGTTTTCCAATTCTTGTTTGGTGCTCCATGTTCTCCAGGAAGTTACTTAGTGTGTTAGTGGATTAGTGTTTCATGTCTCCACCTTTAGCTTGGTGCTCATATATTCTAACTTCATTCCTATTTTTTAGCCACTTTACATAATGTTTTCCATATTTCCTTCAACTTCTTCCACTTATTCTGTAATTGTAAAATTACTTGTCTAGCATGATCTTTACTCCAACAAAACTTTTATTTAATTTTCACTAAATAAAAATTATTTATTTATTTCTGCCATTAAATAAAAATTATTTAATGAAACAAATAAAATTTATTTAATTAAAGAATTTATCTAATGAGGCAGAGTAAAATTATTGGTATAGGTCAAAATATAGTTTGATTGCAAATAGATATGAAAAATGAATAAAAATATTATGAAAAATAAATAAATAATAAATAATTTATATTTAAAAACTATAGTCAAATATAGTCAATATTATTATTAGTTTACATTTACCTATTCAAAAAAATTACAAATACATAAAATAAATAAAAAAAAGTATAAATTAAATAAAAAATAAACACCAAATGAAGAATAATAATTTTTTTAAAAAAAGCTAAATATATTCTAAACTTGTGCATATGCGAGAAAATTATAATAATAAATTTAATATTTATTTTTATTAAATAATTAGTTAACTAATAAAATAATTAATTATTATTTTATAAAAACTTATTATTAAGTAAATAGAATAACAAAATAAATTTCATAAAATTTATAATATATATGGTGGTAATTGCAATAAAAAATTATTTATTAATTCATACTTTCAATGTTATGTGGTATAACTTCAAGGAAAAAATTCATTAAAGTTGAATGAAGTAAACTTCTAATAATCAATAAAACAAATAATATAAGTATTTTATAATCAAAATAAAATTAATACATAATTATATATGTGTGTGTGTGTGTACGCGCGCGTGTGCGTGTGAGTATGCACTCGTGTATATGTGTGAATTATAATAAAAATTGTTTATTAATTTATATCTTCAATCTTGTATAATATAATTTTAAGAACAAATTTATTAAATTTAAATGAAGTAATTTGTGACAATCTATTATATTGTCACTAGGTTTTATATACTTAAAATTTTAAACAATAAATAAATTAATTTTAATATTAATTTTTAATTTTTAAGTTTTTCTAATTTTTTGTTTAGAAATTGTTTAGAATTTTACTTTTAAATTTTTTTTAATTTTCTATTCAAAAATTTCTTTTAAATGATTTTAATTTTCTATTTAGATTTTTAATTTTATATTTATAAAATTTTTTATATAGCAATTAATTTTTAATTCTTATTTAAATGTTAATTTTTAAATTTTTTATTTAAAATTTGTAATATAATAATATTTTATAACATAACATAAAATAATGATACAGAGTAATAATATTTTCTAACATAACATAAAATAATGATATAGAGTAATATTATATTTAATTATTTAACAAATAATAAATAATTATTTAAAATTAATTTTAAAATTGAAATTAATAATATATATTGATCGATTAGTCAAAACTTCATAATTCAATACTAATATTGCAATGACTACTAAGTATGAAAACAACAAATAGATATTATAAAATTAAATACAATATTCTAAATGATAAATAATATGTCAAAATTTTACCGTAATAAATATATTATTGACATTAATTTTTTATTTTAAGATCATTCAATAATATAATAAATAATAATATCACTAAAAATTATATAATTTCACTTTATAATTCTAAAAAAAATTCAAAAATGATTTTAAATCACACAAATGCAGAATATTGGCTAATTCAAGTATTTGTTTGAAATCATAATTATAATTTAGCAACTGAGTTCAAGATTTGGGTGTGAGTTTGGCTGGAAATCACGTTAGAATATTAATTTGAGATCATAATTATAATTTACTAATTGAGTTGAGTAAACCAAATTTATACTACCATTATAATTTCAAATATAATTTAATTACTAATGATAACCCTCCTCAAATTCATTTGTATTTCTAACAAAACAATATATTCTTTATATTTATTTGCTAAATAATTTATTTATTAATTAATAATTTCAATTTTACTACTATTACTTATTGCTAATATATTATTTCACTATTTTTTAATGAAACCACTATAACATTGATACTTATTGCTTAATGCATAGTTCTTTTTAAAAAAATTACTTAATGCATGCTTAAACATTATTTATTTTTAAAAATTCAATATATATATATACACCAAATACTTAATGTAAATTAAGAACTAGCTACAGACAACTAGCTATAGCTACGACCAAGTAGTATAAATAATTAAATCAAATCGACCTTTATATTTTAAATACTGTGACACATAAACAGTAAGAAATACTTAACTGACACGTATTATGTTTTTAATAAGTTAATAGTCTTTCATATTGGTCATTTATGTTTGATTAATTATGTATTTGAATTTCTTAAAAAAAATCTTTTATATTTTCTTTTTTATATATATTCTTTTTTATATCTATGAATTTTGAAATCTTAAATATCATTTAAATTTTTTAACAAAAATAGTTTTATATTTAAGTTATATTGATTAATTTATATTATAAAATTTAATGATTAAAAATATTTCAAAACTAATGAAATAGAAAATTAATTTAAAAATTTTATATAAATTTCAATAAAAATATTAAATAAATATTTATATAATGCACAAATTAATAACTTGTGTTTCTAAATTTAGAGCTCAATTATTTAAGGAACTAGTAAAAACATAAAGACTTTGTCAAAAATAAAGTACACCAAATCATTATTTATGATTATAAATATAGAAGGCAAATGGGTTGTATGTATTGGATTGATGTCAAATCTAAGTTAATTATTTTTAGATGAATTAAATTTTATGTTGTTTTTTATTTTTCAATTGGATTAAGATTAAGTTATTTTAGATTACGAATAGATTAAATAACTCATAATTTTAATTTTTAAATAAAAATATTATTTTAAATTTAAATAATTTAATCATTTAAATTAAATTTAAATTAAATCTATTTTGATTGACTCGCAAGTAAAATTAAAATAAAATTGAGTTTGACTTGAAAATTTTTAATAATTTCATTTCAATGGTTTTAAATGTTATTTTGCGTCTAACTGAATTTAGATAACTTTTTGAAAATAGATTCGAATCATATGAGAAACTACTACCCCTACTTATTAGAAAATATTACGTTATGGTGGAAAGAACTAATAAGTATAATTTTTTAAGACAATTGAATAGAATTTCTATATTATATTGTTATATTTTGTAATATACTTCTTAAAAAAGTAATTGACAATGAACAAATACGGAAATATTACCGTTCTTGAAATAAAAAATGAACCACATACAAAATCATATAACTTGTTCAAAAATAATTTTTCAAGAAATAGCATTTTTCCTAAAAATTAATTATTAAGTGTATTATTATTTTTTATAGAATGAACTGCAAAATGAAAATATTTCTCCTATTCAATAAATCTTCTCTAGTTTTTTTAATGAAATACAAACTCCAAATCTTTTAATTGAAACCTTCCAAATAATATTATTGATATTCAAATCCTAACTAAGAAGGACGAAGCAAACAATTGAGCTAATCCTTGGATTTTTTTTTTCCATCTATGTTAAGGCTTTTAAGTCTTTAATATTGGTTGTGAAATGTGAAGGCATTACTATTGCAAATCATACGAAGACATTATTTTCTAAAATAATAATATGAATAAAAACAAATTAAACTTTTCCATCAATTGTGTTATATTGATCAAGGTAGTGCTATTTATATACTATCTCTTACTGTTAATATGTATTTAAGCAAATTGATAAGAAGGTTTATACTTTAACACAATTAGTTAATTTTGCATATTTAAGGCATTTTTTGAATGAATATTTTGATATGCCAAATATAATAAATATGAATTATACAAATTTTGTAGAATTCATTTATATTAAACAAATTCTTAGTGTGTTATCTTATATCAATAATTTTGTTTTTCAGATATTGAAATATATATATATATATATATATATATATATATATATATATATATATATATATATATATATAT
>CATIWR010271983.1:0-24925 GCA_949677035.1 Omphalea diandra
TAAGGATTTTAGTGTTTACCTCATAGTTGGTAAGAATCCTTCCAAACTTTTTCATGTTTGTGACAATAGAGAGGAGTCTATTTGTCATTTCGGTGATGCTTTCATGGTCTTTCATTATGAATAACTCCCACTTTGTCACATACATCTCCAACCTACTTGATTTCACAAGAGTTGTGCGCTCATGATAGTTTCTAGTGCTTTCCATATGGCATGCGCAGTTTGGTAATATTAGACTCTTCCAGTTTCTTCTTTTGACATGAAGCTTAAGAGAATAACCATTGCCCTCTTGTTCTTCCCATTTGCCTCCCTTTGTGTTTCACTCCATTCTTCTCTTACAATTGCCACTTTTACTTCTTCAACAATCTTTGTTGGAGGCTGCCACTCTTCAAATAGATAATCCCATAAGTTGATCAGATCACTATCAAGATAAATCTTTATTTTATACTTCCAAAGAGCATAATCATTGCCATCAAAGTAGGGATTAAGGTGAGAGTGGACTCCTTCTTGTGCCATTGATCTTTTCTCACACAATTAAGGCTTGAATTGAGACTTGGCTCTGATACAAATTGTTGGCCTAGTGCACCAAGAAGGGGGGATTGAATTGGTGGTAAATTTGAACTTTTGATTTTGGAGGAAACACATAAGAATGAAAGATTAAAGAAAGGTTATTAGATGAACGAATACAAGTTTTATAATGGTTTGGGTATTAACCAACCCTACATCCACTCCTTAATTCACCAATTAGGTGTTTCACTCAATCATTAGTGTTTTACAAGCTCACACTCAACTTAGTGTTTAGGCTCGCACTAAAAGTAACAACTTATGTTTTCTAGGCTCACATAAAAACCTCTTACAAGCATTTTAAAGGCTCACACTAAAACCTCTCACAATTATTTTCAAGGCTCACACTAAAACCCATACAACTTATGTTTTCTAGGCTCACACAAAAACCTCTTACAAGTGTTTTCAAGGTTCACACTAAAACCTCTCATGAGTGTTTTCAAGGCTCACACTAAAACCTATTGAAGAGTTTTCTAAGGCTCACTCTTAAACTTATATAAGAGTTTTGTATACA
This sequence comes from Omphalea diandra, assembly GCA_949677035.1. Classification (NCBI taxonomy): domain Eukaryota; kingdom Viridiplantae; phylum Streptophyta; class Magnoliopsida; order Malpighiales; family Euphorbiaceae; genus Omphalea; species Omphalea diandra. The sequence continues at coordinate 1,076 of CATIWR010271983.1, forward strand.
AGGGCAACTCTAAAACCCAAACCTAAGATGTTTAAAGCTCACACCAAACTATATCCAAAGAAATAAAGAATTAAAGTTAAGAAATAACTTAACAAGAGTTTTTGCATATATCAATGGTTATCCTCTTGCATTCAAGTCCATTTGGTGATGTATTTATGGCCAATAAACACCAAAGAGACATTACAAAGAAAATATGTCTAAATCTCCAAGTTGTGCTAGGCATATCTTGCATTAACTGCTCGTCAGATGAAATTTGCGGTCGAGACTTAGTCTAAATCTCCAACTTATAATCTGCAAAATAACAATTAATGAAAGTATTAAAATCTTTCAATCTATATTGTCAAGATAAAAAAAGAGTATTGACTTAGGTTTGAATAACCTAGTCCAACACATTGCAAAACTACTTATATAAGGATTCTTTGGACAATTGGAAGAAAATACCATACAGAAGATTAAGGCATTAATAGTGGAATCATCAAGTTCATAGAATGATGACTCTGGCCCCTCAAAAGACTTATGTGTTGCAAATGATGCTATTTGCATCAAGACTTCATTTGTTTTTGTTTCAGATATTCATCACATAATCATTCTAGGATTACTAGTCATACGTGTCATTACTTTGTAAGTAGTGAATTATGATCATATTTTTATAAAATTTAATGGCAAATAAAATTTTTTCCTATTCATTGAAAAACCCAAAATAAAGAAAATTAACTTAGTTAAAACATGTCTGTGAGCATCAAATTTTGGGCCTCATGATGTAATCCCTTTAATGAAATGATTGGAATTATTCTCTAGAATACAAAAGGAATTGCGAAGGAAAGAAAAACACGACCTTTTATTTGGTGGAAAATGATTGAGGTTACTATAAACTTGCCATTTATGACAACTTCGAACCATTTGGACATAGTCCTACTCCATCGTGGTCTAGTAGTATCCTAGCCTTAGTATTTTCCTTACCAAAGCCTTTTCATTCATATGAGGACCACACACTCCAATATGTATTTCGTCTATGACTCTATTCTCCTCTTCCTCTGCTAGAATCTCAAGTGAATCCCATCAGGCATCCTTTTATACATCATACCATCGTGGACTATATATAAATTATGATGCCAATCTCCGAATTATCTCCTTGTCCCTCCTTTCAGCTCCCTTAATGTATTCACTAGCTTCTAGATACCTTTACATGTCGTAATATTAAGAACGATTCTCCATTGACACTTGCACCACTTTATAAGCATTCGATTTTGGACCTTTGGATGTAAAGCATGATGATGAAAATCACAAAATCTATTCCCTCAAATGCAAAGGGAATTGGCAAAAAAAAGAGATGAAAGGTCCTAGGATACCTTGGAGAAACCCAAAACCAAACTCAAGATCAAGTCCATGACCTAGCCCAAAACTGCTTACTAGGATTGATGGGTTGTACAACCCACTAAGCTTGGTTGTACAGCCTAGTACTGGGCTATATAACTCATCATGAAACCCTAACTTTCAAAATCTTTTAGAATTGGTCCCCCTTTAAACCCTAGGATTGTACAACCATGATAGATAGATGTACAACCCATTCCTCGCTGTAAAACCCAGTTTGCTTGAAAGATAATTTTTTGTAAAGTTTATTTTCATCTCCTCCTTTATATTTCTTTATTTTTGAAAAACTTTTTTTAATGATATTTTATGACTCCAGTCGTAGAATAGGGTGAGGTTTAATAACCTAAGACTCTTATTCACTTCAAAAATAAAGTCTCAATTATGTTTCACATGTTTTTGTTGCTTATCACACTAAAAGGCCTTGGGGATCTTTCATTTGATTTTAAGGAGTTGTTTGGATTCTATTTTAATCATCTAAGAGCCTTGATCAAGTGAGAAGTTTGAGGTTCCATTAAATTTGAGAGATCATATTGTGTTTGGAGTTTGTGTGTTAACCATTTGAATAGTATTTTAGTTCTTAAATCCCCCTTCTTGGTTTGGCATTATAACTTTGGCAATAGTTAGTTGTGCTATGGGTGTTTTAGCTATTTATGAGCAATATATAGGAGGGTTCATCAACCCTAGGATCTCATTTGGGTGAATCTTTGCCTTAGGCCATTTAATATCTTCTAAGCATGCTTTGCATTGCATATTTATTCCTTTGATTGTTCATGAACTCATTCATTTTCATAATGTTTTGTATAATGATTTGTGATGTTAGGATGTGTTACCATGGCTATTAGATGTAAATTTAAGGACCTTGACTTTGGAGATATGGTAAGATGGTTGTAAGGGACTTCCCTTGCTTTTCCTTTGGTTTCTTTTATTTATTTTTTTTCATCATTTAATTGTTAACTTATTCTCTTCCTTTAGGTGTAGGTGTTTTATTTGAGTTAGACCATAAGTTGATCTTAATGATCACTCCATATGATCATGAATGATAGATGTGTGTATGCCTACCCCTATACCAGGAATGCATGATCCCCATCCCTTTTGTATGATGGTTGGATGTATGGATATGAATGATGAACCCTACACCATGATATATGACCCTTATGTCCTGCAGATTGATAGAATTATTTGGCTTGCTCAATTGAGCTAGAAGTTTGTTTAGGACTATTAATTAGGCTAATTAATAACTTAGTTAAAATATTAAAAGTGAACCAAAGATGCCCGAAGGTTGGATCTTGATATCCAGGTGATTTGGGGTCCCTTACCTCTTCCCTAAGCAATACCTAATTTTTAAACCAATCTCTGATGGGGTGAAGGTGAAATGGGCTCTTTTTAATTGACTTAGGTTAGGTTCAAATTTTGCTTTCCCCGATTCTTATCTTGACCAAAGTTGAGTGGTAGACTCTATATTTCCTAGCGATGGTACCAAAGTATTATTCTGTATTTGGTCCCCTGATGACCATCATTTTAGACTCGGAGCTTTGAACAACATAAGGCCTAAAAGGATCCTTATTGATCCAAACACATGCCATATCTTAGGGTCATTATGAATGTAAAGAGCTTTGTCCCCTCAATCCCCTACTGATCAATAAAAAATAAAGTCACAAGCAAAATTCCACTTTTTAAGAGTGAATTCTTGAGGGAATTGAGAAAGTTTTAGCCCAAACTAATAAGCTTCCTATCTAACCATATTGTTAGTTACCCAAAAGTTAAGCTTTTTAGCCATAGGGAAGAGATCCCTTTTTGGTGAAATCAAGAACACTCCTACACCTACTCATTTCTTATTTATTGGCCCATCAAAATACATTCTCTAACCTAGTGGCTCGATCACGTTTAATCCTTTGTTAGGAAATTGAGAAAGTTTTGATTCTCCTTCTTCGAGAGGTTGTTATCTCAAGCACTCTACGACTATCCATCCTTTGATCACCTTCCTAGTCACACACATAATATCGAACTCAATTAGCAGTACCAACTATTTAGCTAATCTTCTAGTCAGAGTAGGGGCCTTGTGCAGGCATTTGATCGAGTCCAGCTTCATGATGACCTTCACAAAATATGATTAGAAGTAATGCCTTAACTTTCTTGTGGCCAATACTAACACTAAATAAGTTTTTTACACTTGATTATACTTATCTTTATAGGACATTAGGTTCTTGCTAAGGTAATACATGATGTGTTTGTTTCCTGCCTCATTTTCTTGAGCTAACATCATACCCATGACATTTTCCTCTACTATCAAATACAAGATTAATGGCCTTCCCAATTTCAGGGGTTTTAGCATTGGCAAATTGGTTAAATACTTTTTTATCCTCTCAAAGTCTTTCTGACATTATTCATTCCGCTTCATCGGTTGATGTTTTCTTAACAACTTAAATATTGGTTCGTAGATGGGGGATAATTTTTGCTATAAACCTGCTGATACATTACAAATGACTTAAGAAACCTTAGACTTATTTCTTTTTCTTAGGTGTAGGCATGTCTTGAATAACCTTCACCTTGTTTGGATTCACTTTAATGCCTTTCTCGTTTGTCACATGTCCTAATAACATGTCGAAGGTGACCCCCCTACACATACTTCTTAGGGTTCAACCTCAAGTTATATTCATCAACCATTTTCAAAAACTTCTCCAAGGCTTTAAAATGCCCTTTCCTCATCTCATACTTTACCATCATGTCATCCGCGCATACCTTTACCTTTTTTACGGATTGTCATTAGAAATTTGGCATTTAATTACTTTGCCACTTCTTTTTTAATGAGCTGAGCCCATTCTAGCCTCATCCCTTGGAGCTTTTGTTTTACCGAACTTATATGTCGATAGGTTGGGTTTTTATGGTCTATAATTTGCTTGTCAACCCCCGATATATCCTTATATGTCCAAGCAAAGATCCTCTAGTACTTCTTGAGTAGCCATTCAAAGTTCCTCTACTCCTTGAGCATGACATCACTAGCAATATGCAAGATTTTTAGATTTTCCCATGTGCTAAGATTAATTACAGTTGTATGCATAAAATTAATGCTAAATATGCTCATGAAATGATGCATGCTATGCACATTAACATCAGGAAACACATCATACAAGTAAGCAAATTCATCATTCATTACCTTAAAATTAGAAAGAAATACATCATCATTTTCAAAAAGATTAGAAATAAGAACATTAACAATATCCAGAAAAATAGCGTCTTCAGGCAAATTGGTAGGAGCTTCTTTCGTTAGAGTCTTCTCCCCTTTGACTTTTCCCTCTTTACCAGTTATAGTATTAAGATTGCCACCTTTTTCAAAATTGCTTTATTTCTCTTCTTTTGTACCAACCATAAGCTTCGCTACCTCTTTAAAGTCCTATCTCATATGGATATCTCCCAATTCAATCTTTATAAAGCTCTCTTAAAGGGGCATCCCATCTAGCTCAACTTGATCTTATGTCTCCTTGCCATTAGCCATGTCCTTGCTAGAACTCCCAATCATGTTTTCAATATCTATAATAGTTAATCTGATGTATATGCCTTTAGTGAGCTTGCATAACCTAGTTTATCCCCATTTTAGATCTACAAGAGGGGCACCATGATTATCATTCCAAGACTTCTCCTTCATGAAATCAACATTTATAGCCTTGAAGCGTTGTTCTAAGGAGTATTGCGCTTCCTTTTCCTCTGAGACCTTCTTCCTATCATTCCAAGGCCACACGGTTTGAAGGTCGTACAAAACTACACATTAACCTGTCTTTTGGGTATCCTTTATTTCTATAACCTATTTACCTTTCTTTTTCCTTTTTTTTCTCATCCTCCTCCTCTGAGGAATCATAATTATTTTGATAGCCTAGTTCATCGATATCTATATGGAAAAGGCATTCTTGAGTTCATCTATGCCATTACTTGATGACTTCTCATTCTCAATAGCCTTTTGCTTATCCTTTCTATTTGACTTCCTTTCCTTCACAAAGAAATCAGATAGTGACCCATGAGGATCCCTTCCTTCCACTTTTGACCCTTTATCATAGTACCCTAGTCTTTTCCTTATAGTCTAAGTAGGAATCTCTGAAATTTTTGATATACTGGTAGAATTCTTCCTTAACTCCAAATCTGGCAGAAAGTTCATGTTCTTCATGATACTTATCACCTTAGGGTCAACCCATTTATCAGTGACTCCTGTAATATGGAATCCTTTAAGGTGTGAAATAATTATACTTAGTGTTGACACAATCTCCCTAACCTCTGCACAAATGGTCATAATCTCACCTTTATAAGGAATCTTAACTTTCTGATGAGTAATGGAAGGTACACCACCTATCAGTTAATACTGAGGTAATCCCAACAAAAGTGAGAAAGTAATAGAAATGTTCAAGACTATAAACTAAACCATTATCTCTATAATACCCGTTTTCATCAGGATTTTAAACACACATGAAGCCGACCTCATTCTATCATCATAGACCCAAATAATACTGTTAGAAGCTTTCAAATCTTTCTCAAACAAGCCAAACTTATGTAGTAATTTCAGAGGGCAAATGTTAATCCCAAACCCATCATCAAGCATCGCGCACAAAGTGCGCTTCCCTTTCACCTTAACCCTAATGAATAAAACCATATTGTAATCCCTTCCTTCTAGGGCAAGTATTCGTCCGAAAAAGTGATCTTTCCTTTATGGGTGACTAGGGCAACAACATCTTTCAGAGTGGCTTCATTAGAAAGGATCAGGCTAGACAGAGCTTCAACCATTGCTTTCTTGTGCTCCTGAGAAGTAATGAGCAATTCCCACGCACTGATGTAAGTAGGCATCTTCTTTAGTTATTTTACGATAGGGTTGTCACTTTCCTTTTATTTCACAATAATTTCATTTGACTTCCTTTCAACTCTTAGTTCTTTGGGAGCCTCACTTTCAGGTTAATATTTCTTGCTTTAAATTACATGCTTCACTTGCTCTCTTTCATTTTCTTTATTGCTTTCCTCCCATAGCTTTATCATCCTATTCACTTTTGCCTCCTCTATTTTCTCATATGACCTTTTCCACGAGTTGATAGTGTAGACCCTGATAGTAAGATCCTTTGGTACTTCTTTAAAAGTAGCCATAACAACCTCTTTAAGCACCTTGGAATCTATCATAAATGTCCTTTGATTAAGGGGTGGAACATTAAAATAGTTTAGGAGTGGGTTTCCTCTTATACTTGATCTCATTGGGCTTGGTGGCTCAATTATCTTGTTATCAATGAGGTATTGAATCTCATATCTCAACTTATAAGAGTCATCGGTGTTGTGCCTTACTCTTTAATGAAAGGCATAATAGGTATTGGCATCATATCACAGGGCAATGGATTAGAAAGCAGTTTCAATGCTAGGGGCTTTAATACCTCTTTCTTTTGTAATGTCTTAAATACCTTGAAGAGGGGCATACTTAAATTTATAAATTGTCTTGGAGCCTTTACTACATTTACATTGGGTGTCTTGCCCTCTTCAACATGAAGTTGTGACAGAGCATTTCATCTTCCCCCATATTGCTTCCTTGACTTAAACTCCAATTCCTTAACTTGCAAATTGACTTGTTTAAGGTCTTTAAAATAACTTACCAGTATGCCCTTGATTCTAGTACCAATACTAGGCAACGCTCATCTGATAATCATCCAAACCTACTCTCTCTCAATTGGCTTAGTAGTGGCTTTGAAGGCTGTCTTCTTCCACCTGCTGATGTAGTCATTAAAGCTTTCACTAGTCTTTTGCTTTAAAAGACTATAAATCTTACAACATAACCTCTAAGTTTGAATTGCATGCATAGTGCTTCTCAAAAGCTTCTGTCAATTCTTTCCAGTCCTCCCTAATAGTTTTTGGCTGATTGAAATACAGCAGACCATTCTAATGACAACTCAAAATGCTCTAAAATAGTGTATGTTGGCACTCTAAAATCCTTCATGAGTAGACATGTGAGTGAACATGGTTATTAGCATTTTGAGTTCCTTTGAACTTTCAGAGCTCAGGCATGCAAAAATTAGTTAGAAGCTTTTTAAGTTTGTGAGCCAACAATTCCTCAATATATATTCCTCTCTCGAAACCTTTAGCACCCTAGGTCTTCTGAATCTTCTCAGTTGTTTGGCAAAGTCATCGAATCAAGTGTTTTCCTTCTCACTGCCCATGGGTTTATCTAAGATTGTAGTGGTGCTTTTTAATTCTTTGGCGAGCTTACTCTTATGATACTCTTTCATCCCAAATAGATCATCATAAATCATTATAGGATGAGGTACTTCCATCAATGTTTTCCCTTTATCATTCTTGCTAGTAGAGGTGTCTCTTTTCTTTAGAATCTCATTCATGCATTTATTCACCTTCTCAGCAATCCTTTCCTCCATCTTGTGGTTGAAGTCAACCATTATCTTATTTATGACCTCCAATGGTATGGTTGGTTCCAAGATTGGATCAATTTTTGGCTCGAACTCGATGTCTTACTTTTCCTAGCAAGTCGGTTGCATGATAAAGGTTATTAGCATGATTCATATACAAGTAAATGATGCATCTATGCATGATATACATGGTATGCACACACCATTGACAAAAGATACCTCCAACCTTATTCCTCCCATAAATGATGTATAGTGGCTCTTTTTTAGAAGAGGTCTTATTCTTCCACTAATAAGGGGTAAAGAATGTACGTGGTCACCTTAGATCAAGAAAGGGTCAAGATTTCAAGAAGACACATATACAAAAGAAAAAACTTTTTATATTACTAGAAGGAAAAAAAATGTACTAGGAAGCATAAGATCCTTTTAACAAGGAGATGGGGATGTACATATGCATAAAGATTGCTTTACATAGCAGGGTGGGGGATACATAAATAATCACATAAAGGGATATTTATAATAGGGAAAATGGGTTAACATTGCATTTAAATTGAGGGATGCCTAATCATGTTCCTTGAAGAACCTTAACCCTTCCTTTAGAGGAGAAATGCAAATAAGAGGTGTCTTATTCCAAGGTGTTATTGGCTCTTAAATACACTTATAGGTTGAGAAGGTTGTTATAGTTATTGGCTCCCATAGGCTTGGGAGGCAGTTATCATGATCCCTCATTCGATATACCTGGAAGTACTAGGCTCATGAGTGATGAACCTTCCTTGCAATCTCCTAAGCCTCAATGGAGCTTAAGTCTCAAGCTTGGTCGGCCATCGATTTGTTTAAGGATATACCTAGTGCACATGGTGAAGTAAGGAGGCCACATGAATGCAAATGGACTTATTGCAGTGAACCGAAGATTAAATGCAAAGTTAATTTCAGGTCCCTAGTGGAATTGCTACTGTGATCACTAATTGTGTTTTTTGGGGTTACGTTCAAATGAATGGAATCTTGCTTGCCTTTATCCTTTTATTGACCAATAAAGGGTCAAGAGGACATGGAGTCTTTATATTTGTAATAACCCTAAGAAATTGCTCATGTTTGGATCAAAGAGGGATCCTTTTAGGCTTTGCCAAGTTCAAAGCCTTAAGTCTAGGTTATGGTTATCAGGATAATACATTGGTACCATCCCTAGGAATTATGGAGTTGCCACCTAAATTTGGTTAGGACAAGAATCCGAGAAAGGCAAAATATGAGCCTAAACTAAGTCAATTAGAAGGCCTATTTCTTCTTCATTCCATTAGAGGTTGGATTTGAAAATAGGGCACAACTTGGGAAAGAGGTTAGGCACCCCCAAATCACTTAGATATTAAGATCTGACCTTTTAACATCTTTAGTACACTTTTAACATATTGACCAAGTTATTAATTAGCCCATTTTAATAGTACCAAGCATGCCTTTAGCACAATCAAATCAAACAAACCAAGTTAACAACTCAAAAGGGATTAGGATTATGCATCATGGCAAAGGAAGTGACATGCATATCCATATATCCTGATCATGCATAATCATCTCAAAGGGAATGGGGGCATGTGACATGGCATAAGGATTGACATGCATATCCATACATCCACATTAAATGATCATCCATAATCTCATAGGATGATTATCAAGACTACATTTATGGTCTAGATAGAGCAAAACACCTATACCGAAAAAATACATAAGTTAATGAATTAAAGAAACATAAGATAAGTAAAATAAATAAAAAGAAAAATAAATAAGAATAATCCACATTAGCATATCCCTCATGCAAAGGTGCAGAGGCATGTTTCTAAATCCATAATGAACATACCTTAACATCACATAGGAAGCAATTTAGTCATCAAAACAAAAACATGTGCATCATGGAAGACCAAGAATCATAAACATGTGATGCAAAGCACTTGAAGAATTTGAGAGGTCTAAGCCAAAATCATTGCAAAAGGGGTTATTGAATTAATGAATCCTCTCCCTTTGTAGCTCATAAAAAGCATGAAATCCATATACACTACTATTTATGGCATAATTTACATATATTTCATAACTAATTCGTTCTTAATATTGATAATATAATGTTAATTTTTCATATGAAAAGAATTAAAGGAAGTAAGTTTGTACTTTATAAGCTTAAAAGGTAGAAAAGTGGTCAAAGAGGAAGAGAAGGCAACCTAAGTTCTAGTTTTGAGAACTACTCAGTATTTTATGCATATCTACCTCTACACTACTCCAAATAAGGTGATTCAAAAGCCATTGGAAAGGTAAGATATAATGCTATAACTTTTATGTTTTGTAGTTGGGTTAATTCAACCATCTCTAGGGTCAAAAGTCAATCACAACACCAAATAAGCAAGTTAAGCAAATCATTAGACATGGCTATGCCCATGGTTGTACGCACGAGAATGTCAAAAATGGGATTTTCAAAATTTTTCCAATTTATTCCTTTTCAAATTTCCTACGGTTCCTAATTATTAACTACCTTAAGAGCACTATTTAAGGAGGCAAAACATCATCATCAAAGGGGGAAAACCCATCTAAGGTATCAAATAACCATCCAAAAAAGCTGAGTAATCAATAAAGCAAAGGTTTAGGACCTAAGAGGAGGAAAAAGAAAATCATCCAATACCTTTAGAATTGATGTCTATGACTTCAAATATCATTAGTTTGATTATTTCTTTTTCTCTTTCATCTATTACGAGCTAATTTTATTTATTTTAGGTTGTAAATGGATCTTGTGTGACCCATATTGGTTTTCCTTAATCTAACACTTTTGGATTTCATTCTTTATTTGCGCTAGCAATTATTGAGTGCTTCATGTTTGATTATCTAGCCATTAATCATATTAGTTCCATGAATCAACAATGGAGACATATTTTTCATAGAACAGAACCTTCAATAATTCCTTTATTTTTTTATTGAGTTGACAAACCTTAACAAACTATTATTATCCATAAAGTCTTGCTTTGTAATGCAATTGCATTTTTAGCTTTTGAGTTGAGAAACCTTTAGCTTAACATGCTCTTGTATGTCAATTTCTACTCGAGAGGGATTAATTAATCACTATGGTGACTCAATAGTAGTACTTGATGAAAGAACCAATTAGACAAGGATTCAAAACCCATTAGAAAGTCACCAATTAAAGTTGAACCCCTAGCTAACTTCTTATATTGATTATTTTCTTTGCAATTACTTTATTCATATTTTACTTAGTTTGAATTCTTTATTTATACCTTTTTTATATTGGATTTTTAGATAATACGAGGAACAAAATGCTTAGTACTTAATCCTAATCCTAATGGGAATGATATCCATACTCTAGTACATTTTATTTCTTGATGGTCTGTATACTTATAGCTCAAGCGGTTATTTATATGGCACTAACCCATAATCAAATTTTTATTTCATAACTAATTCATTCTCAATATTGAAGATATTTTGTTAATTTTTCATACAAGAAGAATTAAAGGAAGTAAGTTTGTGTTTTGTAGTCTTAAAAGGGAGAAAAATGGTCAAAGAGCATAATAAGGCAACCTAAATTCTAGTTTTGAGTATTGCTCGGTATTTTGGGCATATCTCCCTCTATACTGCTTGAAATGATAAGTAAAATATACAAAAAACAAAACAAATGAGTATAATCCACATTAGCATATCCCCCATACAATGGTAATTAGACATATTTCTAAGTCCATAATGAGCACACCCTAACATCACATCAGAAGTAATTTAGTCATTAAAATATAAATACATGTATCATGCAAGGTAAAGAATCATAAACGTGTAATGCAAAACACTTGGAGGATTTGAGTGGCCTAAGGCAAAATCATTGTAAAAGGGGTTCTATAATTAATGAATCCACTCCTTTTATAGCTCACAAAAAGCATGATATTCATGTGCACTGCTAATCATTACAAAGGTTAGAATGCCCATCAATAAGGCATAAGACTACAAGCCAAAGCACATGGCAAGTAACATAAGTAAAAGGTGAACCAATCTTATATGGCTCTCAAGGTCTTAGAAGTGAGAAACTCCTCATTTGGTCATTGTCAAATCTGATCCAAATAGAATACTTAAGAATCTAATCAATCACACTATGGGAGAACATAGAGTATTAATACAAAATATAGCATAAAACTAATTAAAACTTGTTCAAATTTTCATTTTTGAAATGATTAAGGGTTTTTAGGCAATTAGGGCTCCTCCCATTCTACCAATGGAGGTAAACCCCTATAAAAAATGACTTTGAAATAGAATAATACATGAGAAGAAAGAGAGGTGTTATAAAACTATCCTTGATAAGCTAGGTTGTACAACCCAAAATGTGGTGCTATATAACTTACCCTAAGGCTATACAACCCCAAGTTTCTAGGTTTTCAAAATAAAAAATAGAAAAAGAAAGAGGAAAAGAGGGGAAATAGGGGTAGTCTTTAGATGCATTTGTATGTTCCTTACCCTCAAAGGTTCATTAGATGATTTATATCCTCCAAAATGCTTAGGGAATGCATAAGAGTATAAAGATTAGGCCTTGTTCTACCTTGGGAATGGACATAATAACTTAGGGATTTGGTGTTTCTATGTTAGAAGGTGTTTATGGAGATATTTTGGCAGAGTAACACTAGGTTTATCCAAGCCTCTCACTCTGCTTCAAATAGGGAGGTGTTTATAGATGATGGACAGGTGCATCGAAGCCAAAAATGGTTATAGTTGTAGGATGTCATATCCAATCATAGAGAAGGAGATTAATCTCTTGGAATTAGGGTTTCCACATAAGATGTATAGTCAAGGTTAGGCTTTACATCCCACTTTTTAGGTTGTAAAAGTTCTTGAATGTTCCACTGCTAGGGTTTAAGGCTAGGCTATACAACTTAATGATGGGCGGTACAACCTTAGTTACAGAGCTACATTACTAGGTTGTATAACCATGCTAAGTGGGTTGTACAACCTATTAATTTAGGCTGGTAGTTTTGGCTTGGCTTAGGCTTGGGCTTAGGCTTAGACTTGGTTTAGACTTAGGCTTTATGATGGGGCTTGGTTTTAGGCTTTCCATGGTGTCCTAAGGCCTCATTCCTTTACTTGTGGCAATTTCCCCTTGTATTTTAGGGAATATGTTTATTGATTTTCATCATCAAACTTTACATTTTGAGGCCCAAAATTTGATGCTTACACCCTTCCTCTATTCCCCTTTCTTTTTCTTTTTTTTTTTTTTAATTTTTGAAAACCTAGTAGAGGAGGGATGTACAGACTTCATATAATTCGTATTGCCTACATTTATCTTGGAACAGATTAAAAACCCATCTCTTCATCACCTAGTTTTCTTCCTTTCTGAACTATTTTTTATAATGCTTGAATGCTTCATTAACAAAAAAGGAGGTGGTCTGATGGCCTAGGATCCTTATCCACTTAACAAATGGAGTTTTGGATGAATTTAAAGTTGTTTTTGATGTGTGTTCTTTTATTTTATGTTTAATCTTATGTTTAAGGTTTTGTGTTAACACTTTTTGGTAGTGAACAAGTGAGAGACTTATGGTTCTTAGGACTTTAGAGCCCTTTTATGGTCATATTTACATTTATCAAGTCTTTAAATATTGTTAAACATGTGTTATGGCTTTGTGATTCAATTTTTATTGATTAGCATCCTAACCTGCTTAATGGTTAGAGTTGTACATAGATACCATGCTCTTTGTAAGCAATAAGGGAAAGGGTTTAATGACCCTAGGACCTCCTTTGTGATGATTTAACTTTAGGCCACTAAGATCCTCCAAGGTGCTTCCATTTCATATTTATGGTTCTTCCTGTTTCATGATTCATGCATTTATGTTTATTTGATTCTATAATGTTGTTTAGTTCATATGAGAGTGAGATATTCATATTATAAACTTCGAAACATGATTAGGTCATTTAATTATGAAGATGTGGTAAAGTGGTGATCATGAATTTTATTTATTTATTTGTTTCCTTTCATTTGTTCAATGATTGGCCATTAACTTGTGTGCTTTCTTTAGGTGTAGGTGTATCTTTTTCTTAGGTCATGAAGGATGGTCTTGATGACCATAATCATTAAATATTGATTATGTTTTATGGTGATTGAGGATATACATACCACCCCTTTTGCCATGATGTGTGACCCCCATTCTCTTTTGAGATGCATATGGATGTTGATATGAATGTTTTACCTATTTACCATGATGCATGACTCCTTTTTCCCTTTTGAAATGTGTATGGATGTTGATATGCATGTTTTACCCTTTTGTCATGATGTATGATCCCCCTCCCCTTTGAAATTGATGATTTACCATGATTGGCTTGATTACAATAAAAGCATGTTTCGGCACATTAATTGGACTAATTAATAATATGGTTAAAGTGATAAAAGTGAGCTAAAGATTCTTGAAGGCTAGATCCCAATATTCGAGTGCTTTAAGGTGTTTAACTCCTTTCCCAAACTGTACCCAATTTTCAAATCCAATCTCTGATGGGGTGAAGATGAAATAGGCCTTTTAATTGACTTAGATTAGGTTCAGATTTTATCTTGTCAAAATCTTATCCTGACCAAAGTTAGGTGGCGACTCCACATCCCCTAAGGATAATACCAATGTATTGTCCCATCTGAGTCCCTTGTTGACCTCCACTTCAAAAATAGGCTATAAATTATCACAAGGCCTAAAGGATCCCCATTGATCTAATGCGTGCCACTTTTCAAGGTTATTAACTATGTAAGACCTTATCTTCTCGACCCCCCATTGGTCAATAAAAGGATGGAGTTACAAGCAAAATTCTACTTATTCGAGTGAGAACCTAAGGGTGTTCATAGTGGCAACTTCATTGGGGACTCAAAACTGACTTAGTGTAGAATCTCTAGTTTATTTTTTAATTTAACCTTATCGTTAATTAATCTACTTACATTCATGTAGCCTCTACACTTTACCACATGCTCTAGGTCTGCTCTTAGACAAACTGATGGGTTCTCCAAACTTAAAACCTAAGCTCTATTCGGGCTTAGGAGATAGTGAGGAGAGTTTATCACTTATAAGCCTAGTACCCTTAGGTATATTGAATGAGGGATTATGACAATCACATCCCAAGCTTGTGGGAGCCATCAACTTTAACAAAGCTTGTAACTAATAGAAACGTGTAGGAGCAAATAGCATGTTGGATTTAGATACCCTCTTGTTTGCATTTCTTCCCTAAGGTAAGGGTTAAGGTTTTTCAAGGAACATGATTAAGTATTCCCATAATGTAAATACAATGTCATCCATTCCCCTTGATGTACTTATTCCCTCATGTAAATGTTTGTGTATCCCTTACCTTATTATGTAAAGAATTTCCATGAACATCTCTCTCTCTCTCTCTCTTTATAAAAGGGGATCTTTTATTTCCTTATACATATTCATTTTCCAAGTAATGTAAGGAGTTTTCTTCCTATAAATCCCTTATTTGTATGTTTTTAGTTCCCTTTATGTATATGTTATTTTAAGACTTTGACCCTCCTTGGTCTGAGGTGACTACGCATATTTTCTACCTCTTGTTGGTAGAAGAGTGAGACCCCTCACAGGAGAGAGTCCCTAGACCTATGTGTGGGAGGAATAAGGTTGGAAGGATCTTTTGCTAATAATATGTGGATTTCAAGCATTTGTTACTTGTTCATGCATCACACTAATAACCATTGTCTTGCAATCATCATAGCTCAATCCAAGCCATAGTGGAAGAGAAGGGGAAACCATAAAAGTAAGATGTCAAGCCCAATAATTGATCCACCTATAGAACCTACCATACCAATAGAGATTTTAGATAAGATTATGGTCAATTTTAGTTATAAGTTACAAATGAATTGTTGAGAAGGTGAACAAGCAAGTTAATTCAAAAATAAAAAATAAAACACATTTGCTAGCAAAACTGACAAAGGGAAAGCACCTATGGAGACACCTCAACCTATGGTAATTAATGATGACCTACTTAGGATGAAAAAGAATACCATGAAAGTAAACTTGCTAAGGAAATAAGAAGCATTACTGTCACTCTTGACAAACCTGCAAAGATTGAGAAAGAGAGGTCTTGATTCAATGATGGTACCAAATAGTTGGAAAAGATATAAAAGACTATGGGTGTTAAAGGCTTAGAGAGGGGAATAGACATCAAAGAGTTGCTTACTTGTAAGCCTAAAACGCTATCTACTAAATTTTGTATACTCAAACTTCCTAAGTTCACTAGAACTTAGGATGCTAACAATCACATTCATTCATATATGCAAATAATAAAGACATTAGGGTTCCTACTGATATCATGCTTAAACTATTTGAGTTGTCATTAAAAGGGTCTAAAAAGACGTGGTATTACAATTTGCCTAAGATAGTTAGAGGAAGTTGGAAACAGCAGACTAAAAAAAGGTGTGGTATTACATTTTGCCTAAGATAGTTAGAGGAAGTTGGAAGCAGCTGACTAAAGCCTTTGAGAGACATTACGTATGTAACTCAACTCTAGAAGTTACTCAATAAGAACTAGAGTCATTGAAGTAAAAGAATAGTGAAAACTTCAACAATTACATAGGAAGATGAAAGAAGTTGGCTTCTGAAGCAACTATTAGGCCCATAGAAAGGGAGCAAGTAAGGATGATCATTAAAAGGGCATTACTAGGGATAGGCACCAGAATCAAGGGTATGCTAGTAAGGATTTTTAAGGACCTTAGGGAAGTGGATTTATAGGCAGAAGAGTTGGAAATCAAATAAAATAGACAATATGGGGAAAAGAGGAATGCCCCATCGTAGCCTCAAGTTAAAAGGGGCAAAACATTGACTTGAACGCAGTTAAGGCTCTAAGGCAGTTTATTGATTTAGGAATGCCTCTATTTAGGAATGCCTCTATCTAAGGCATTCAAGAGGTTATAAAAGAAAGGGGTGTTGAAGCTTTTAGCACTGATAGCACTTTCCAATGAAACTTCCTAGGGGATATGATGCCAATGCTTATTGTGTTTTTCCTTAAGAAGTTGGGCACAATACTAATGATTGATACAGATTGAGACATGAGATTTTGGACCTCATTGACAATAAGATGATTATTTCGCCAAATCTAAGGAGATTGAGCATAAAAAGGAACCCTCTCTCAAACTATCATAATGTTCCTCTTAACCAATGGACATTTATGATAGATTCTAGATTTCCTAAAGAACTTGTTATGAACACCATTGAGAATACTATTGTGGTTTGCACTATCAACCTATGGGAGAGCTCTAATAAATAGATAAAAAAGGGGAAGAGAAAATGGATGATTATGCTATAAGATCAGAGTGATGAAGAGAAGGAGGTGAAATATATGAGTCACGTGACTCGAAGTGGGAAATGTTATCTCGATAGAGAGGCTCTTAAGGAATCGAGAGTGGAAAAAGAAAGTGACAAGCTTGCAATAAAGGAGAAGGAGAAAGATAACCCTATAGTGAAATAACTAAAGAAGATGCCAGCTCAAATCAGTATGTGAGAGTTGCTCTTCACTTCCTAGGAGAATAAGAAGGTCGTGGTGGATACTTTGTCAAGCCTAATTATTTCCACGAAAGCTACACCAAAGAATGTAGTTGCATTGGTCACCTATAAAGGGAAAATCACCTTTTTTTTATGAACATTTGTTATCAAAAGGAAAAGATCACAATTTGGCTTTATTCATAAGAGTTGAGGTAAAGGGAAAGCAAACTCCATGTGTGATGGGTAGATGATGGATCAGGAATTAATATATGCCCATTAAAGCTTCTGCATAAGTTTGACGATGATAGAAAGGACTTGGAGGTGTCGAATAGTATCATTTGAGCCTATTAATAGAAGGTCAGTTGCTGACAGGCTTAAGACTATGGTGAAAACTGAAGTCGTCGAGGCGATGGTGGAATTTATAGTCTTAGACCTCATTATCACTTTTTCATTATTATTGAGAACGCTATGGCATCACCTATTGGGAGAAGTACCATCCACTGTGCACCAAATAGTCAAGATTCCTTACAAAAGTGAGATAGTGACTATCTATGTAGAAGTTGGGGAGATTGTGTCAGCACTAAACATAACAAAACTACACTTTAGGGGTTTTCAAGGTTTGGTCAAATTTTCTAAAGGAATTTCAAAATTTCCTAAGATCCCGACTCTAAGGGAACTTGGTTATTATAGAAAAGGGTCTAAATTGGAAGTAAGAGATCTACATAGTCCGCTATCATATTTCTTTGTGAAAGAAAATGAAATAGTAAAGAAATTTGAGGAAGAAACCACTGAAGAAGATAATAACCCATTGGGTGATATCACCATAGATAATCTTGAAATGGTGTTCTTTCGAGTGAATATTAGGGAGATGGGTTGTCAAAATTATTAGAGCTCATTGGAAGAAGGTGATAAGAAAAAGAAGGAAAAGGAAAATAAAGGAAAATAGATTATGGAAGAAGAGAGTACTCAAGGACCTGAACAAACTGTGATTTTGTATAAGCCTCAAACTGTTTAGCCATGGAATGATAAGTGGAAGTTCACCAAAGAAGCGCACAAAGAGTACTTGCTAGACCAAGAGTTTTAGGTTATAGGTGTGGATTCCATGAAAAAGAAGTCTAAGATCATTAATCAAGATGTTCCTCTCATAGATATAGAATGGGGATATACTGGACCGTACAAGTTCACTAAAGGCACATATATTGGGTTGACTCTGATAAATATTAAGAACATGATTATGAATTCCAGTAAAGATGTAAGTGATAGAGAGAAGGCTCAGGACCAAGCCTTAGGCACTAGGCACACATATTTGAAAGGGATGGCTCTCTATGAAAGTTTTATGAAAATCAAACTAAAGGACAATCAAAATGAACGAGACTTAAAAGAGGTAATAAAAGTTATGACTAATACAAAGAATGGGAAATAGATGAGTTTTGAATAGGGGGTGGCCCTAATGCTAAAATAGTTGAAAAGAAAGTGGGTGAAAGAAGAGAAAGCTCTAGCAAAAGAAACTCCTACTAGCCCACCAAAGGAAGTTGCTTTTATTGATACCACTAATGTTCTTATTTCCAGTCTTTTTTAAGATGATAATGAATTTCTTTCTAAGTTTAAGGTAATGAAAAATGAGTTTGCTTACTTGTTTGATGTGTTCCCTAATGGTAGCATACCATGCATAATTTCTTAAGCATATTTAATATTAATTATGTGCATACTATTGCATTTAACCTTAGCACATAAGAAAATTCAAAAATCTTACTTATTGCCAGTGATGTCACACTAGAGGAATGATAGAAGTTCAAACAGTTGCTTAAAAAGTACCAAAAGGTCTTTTGGTTAGACGTATGAGGATATGCCATGAGTTGACAGATGAATTGTTGAACATAAAATTTTGACCTATCCTTATAAGAGACTAGTGAAGCAAAAACTTTGAAGGATGAAACCTTAGTAGGCCCAACTATTTAAAGAAAAAGTGGTGATGTAATTGAATGCCATGTTTTTAGAAATAGTTGATTTCCTTGAGTGGTTGGTAACATAGTGTCGGTGCCAAGGAAGGACAAAAGAGTAAGGATGTATGTGGACTATGGGGATCAGAATAAGGCTTGCTCGAAAGATGATTTCCCTTTACCTTATATTTATGTGTTAGTAGATAGTGTCACAATATGTGTTATGCATTTCTTCATGGATGGGTTTTATGGCTACAATTAGATCCTTATGGTTATCATGGATAAAGTGAAGATGACTTTCATCATGGAGTAGCTAACATACTGCTACAGGGTGATGTTATTTGGGTTGAAGAATGCAAGAGCAACATACCAATAAATGGCAACTGCTTTGTTTCATGATTTAATCCATAATGAAGTGGAGTTGTATATCGATGACATGATGGTAAAGTTAAAAACAATGGAGGGACATTTTGAAGCTTTGGAGAAGTTCTTGAAAAAAGTTTATGAGTGTAACTTGAGGTTGAATCCTAAGAAGTGTGTGTTTGGGATTACATATAATAAGTTATTAAGACACGTAATGAGTGAGAAGGGCATCGAAGTAGATGCATATAAGGTGAAGGTTATTCTACACATACCCACACATAAGATAGAGAAGGAAGTATGGGGCTTCTTAGGTCATTTATAGTGCATCAGTCGATTCGTAGCAAGTCTCACTCCTATTTATGAGTCGATATTCAAGCTATTGAGGAAGGATCAACCAGTTAAGTGGAATAAGCAATGTTAAAGAGCCTTCGAAAGGGTAAAGAAGTATTTGACTAACCTACTAGTACTAAAATCCTTAAAGCTAGAGAAGCCATTGATTTTATATCTGATAGTAGAAGAAAGTTTTTTGGGGATTATGTTAGTTTAGTAAGATGAAGTAAGGAATAAATAGGTCGTGTATTATCTCAGCAATAAACTACTCCATTGTGAGGAAAGGTACAACCAGATAGAGAAGACCTATTTGGCTTTAAAGTGGGCTACAAAGAAGTTAAGGCACTATTTTCTAGTCATACTCTGTAGAAATGGTTTTAAAGCTTGATCAAGTCAAATACCTATATGAGGTCCCTTCTCTGATTAAAAAATTAGCAAAGTGGCTGATACTGTTGACTAAGTTTGATATCAAGTATGTAACTAAGAAGGTGATCAAAGGTCATGTAGTTGCGGAATATTTGGCACAACAACATCTTGAAGAATGAGAGACTGAGTCGTTCCAATTCCCAAATGAAGGGTTTGGAGTAATCGAGCCTCTAGACTAGTGAATGTATTTCGATAGAGTGGTAAATAAGAAAGAAGCAGGTTTAGGTGTGATTTTGGTATTGCTAGAACATGAACTTTTCCCTATGGCCAAAAAGCTTAACCTCCAAGTGACCAATAACTTGGCTTGAGTATGAGGCATGTGCATTTGGTTTGGGACTTCTAATGTAGATGAGGATCAAGATGGTTGAAGTGTTTAGGGATTTATTGCTATATATCTCTCAAGTAATTGATGAATAGGAATTAAAGGAAAAACGATTAAGTCCATATTTGGAACATTTGAAGGAGTTGGCATGGAATTTTCAAAGAATCTTATTTCATCATTTACCGCAAGAAGAGAATGTGATGACGGATGCTCTAGTAACTTTGGCTTTTGTTTGGGATGGGTCGAAGGTGATGCTACTAAAGCCTCTTATCATGCTCAAGTTTAAGATGCCATGCCACATCAACAAAGAGTGATGCAAGGATCTATAGAGCATCATTCCTAATACTGTGATGTGTAAAGGTACTTATAAACTAATGAGCACCTTATGAGGGCAAAAAAAAGGGATAAGGTAGTAATCCAAAAGTTAGCATTGCAATTTATAGTCTATAACAGTGTTGTGTATAAAATAATGTCAGACAGGGTCCATTTGATATGATTAGTAGAAGAAAAAATAGACAAAGTCATGAAAGATGTGCATGCAAGAACATATGGCCCCTACATGAATGAAAAGACACCAATGAGAAAAATTTTGAGAATGGGTTACTATTATATCACTATAGAGCTAGATTGTATTCAGATGGTTCAAAGCTATCGCAAATGCCAAGTTCATGGCAACCTCAATGACTTACCTTTGATGAAATTATAGAATTTGACTTCACCATGGCCATTTGTAGCATAGGGATTGATGTGATTAAAGAAATTAGATGGACTTCCATAATGAGGCATAAGTACATAGCAGTAGTAGTGATTATTTTTCAAAATGGGTAGAGGCCGAGTCTTTTAGTAAGCAGAGGGCAAAACAGATGGCTCGATTTATTGAAAAGAACCTCATCTATCATTATAGGGTGCTATATCACATTATTATAGATAATGAGGTTCATTTTCAAGTCAAAGTAATCCTAGAGAAGTATAAAACAACCCA
Organism: Omphalea diandra; assembly: GCA_949677035.1. NCBI lineage: Eukaryota > Viridiplantae > Streptophyta > Magnoliopsida > Malpighiales > Euphorbiaceae > Omphalea > Omphalea diandra. The sequence goes on from CATIWR010271983.1 coordinate 22,660, forward strand.
TCACAAATTGTCACCCTATAGGTCACAAGCCAAAGGAATAGTTGAAGTTGCTAATGAGAATGTCAAAAAAAACCTCGCCAAGATGGTGGAAACTTACAAGGATTGGTCTAAGAAATTATCTTTCGCATTATGGTGATATCAGACCTCTATGAAAATGCCAACCTAGATGACACCATACTTCATTATGTATGGGATGAAAGTAGTCTTTCCAGTTGAGGTAGAGGTGAAGTCCCTACTAGTGTTAATTAAATCAAAGATTCCTAAGTAGCAGTAGGAAAAGAATAGGTATGAACTATTAGCTCTCCTAGATGAGAAGAGGTTAAAGGTCCTCTATCATATTTAGTTATACCAAGCTAGGATGGCTAGCGCATTCAACAATAAGGCCATAAGGATTGGTGATCTAGTGTTGAAGGCAATTAGGCCACAAACTTAAGACCTTTGAGGAAAAATCAACCCAAATTGGGAAGGTCCCTATATGATTAAACAGATCTACTTAGGTCGTGTAGTGAAGTTGTCAGATATGGATGCGAATGAATATTTCAAGCCAGTGAACCTAGATTGGTTAAAGAAGTACTTTTGTGTAAGGATATGAGAAAAGTAAAATTAGCTCGGTAAGTTAAAAATTTGAAATGATAGCTTAGGTAAAAGTTAGGGCATAAATAAATAAAAAAAGAGAAAAAAATAAGAAAATAAATGGCTTTCTAAGTCAAAAACCCGAAAGAGCATTTTAGGCAAAAATTAGAGCATAAAAAAAAAGTGTAAAAGTAAAAGGTGAGAGAGTGCAATTGACCACTAGGGATACCTATCAGAAGTGATGAAATACAAGACCACGATAAAAGGAATAAAGTTGAAAGATGGAGAGTCAGCAAGGTAGAGGCATTGTGTAAGGCAATCAAATGTTCTAATGTGTCATTATTAAAAGTAGTGATCATGCATTAAATTAACGTGTGATATTGAAAATGTAAGTGATTTATGCTAAGCATAATATCAAAGGAAAATACATTTGCATAATTAAAGTCAATTTGATCAAACTTATCTTTGAGCTAGAACTAAAATATATGAAAAGTTTTACCACAAAGTTTCATTATTCGTTAATGCTTTGATAAGATGGAAAGATCCCTGCAACTTTAAAAGTGACGTAACCAGGCCCTATAATCAACATCATCTTCAAGAACAGTGTTTTCTCCATTATAATGGTCATAAATATGGCGGCTAGCTTAGGCAGTCCTAACTATATCCAAGAAGCACTGAGACAATGGACCCTTAACAAAGAAAGAAGGAAGTCAACCCCATGTAAAGGGGCACTAAAATGGCGATATGCATAGGATGGATCATAAAATGTGTTGGATGCCAAAGCCGGGATGATCACACAATCCCCATAGTCCTCAAGGTGACTCATGAGAGCCTCCACCATTGACAAGTCCAATGAATGTCAATAGAAATGATGTGAGACATCTGTTCAGCTTACTCATCCTTATTGCTTGTAGGCCTTGATAGACAACAATTTAAGTGATGTTATGGGTAGTGGAGTCTCGTATCCATAGTGAGAATAGTTAATAGGCCTAGCCTCTTGTTGTCCCTTGGCACCAAGAAGGGGGGGTTGAATTAGTGTATAAAAATTTCAAAGACAAATAAGAGGGGAAGAAGAATGAGTAGAATAGAGACAACGATTTATAGTGGTTCGGGTATAATCGACCCTGCGTCTACTCCCCAATTTACCAATTGGGTATTTCACTATCTCAAGGTGTTTTCAAGCTCACACCCAACTTGTACAACTTGTGTTTTGATGGCTCACACACAACCTTACAACAATGTGTTTTTAGGCTAACACACAACCTCACTCAAGTGTTTTACTAGGTTCACACTTAAACCTTTCTTGAAGTGTTTTTGCAGGCTAACACTATAACCTTACAACTTGGTGTTTAATGCTCACACCTAACACTTACAATTTCATAAAGAAAATTGAAGAAAATGAGTAGCAACGATTGAGAGCTTTAATGACTTGTAATAAATTTCTTAGCAATCTTATTCATGGATGTTTGGTGGAGTATTTATTCCCAAACTTCACTAAAGAGACGTTGCAGAACATAGCTCACCAAATCTTTGAGACATACTTGACAGATTTAGCATTAAATACTTGACAGTCTCAATTCACGGTCGTTACTACTCATTAGCGGTCGCGAAATCCAAATTTCTAAAGAAAAATCTCGTTTGTGTCTAACGGCTAGTCCACGTGACAGCTTCTGATTAGTTCACTAGGAAAATA
>CATIWR010272000.1:0-37061 GCA_949677035.1 Omphalea diandra
AAAGCACTCCTACCCTAAGCTGACAAATGAAAGTAGTGGGTCCCCAAGGAGTCAAGAGAACCATCCTCTTGTGACACGTAATGAGTGAAGTTTGCATGTAGAGTTAGCCCACCAGACCTTAGTAATACGATCAAGTGAGCAAATGGTCGCTGATTATATTTTTTTATTAAAATTAAATAAATTAAATTTTATATAGTTAAAATTAAATGGAAATTTAAAAAAAAAAATTGCTATATATATATAAAATACATCTATGTTATATATTTAAATAAAAATATAAAAATTAAATATTGTAAATATATTATATATTTGTACACTTGAATATTATTTAATATAATTCATTTATAATTATAAAGTTATATTTAATTAATTTTATGCATTCAAAATAAATAATTTATGTTATAATACATTCCATAATATTTAAAAGATAGTTTATATGAATAATATAGATTAAAATAATTGTAATTATGAAATTTTTTCTCATAGATTAAAATAATTGTAATTATGAAATTTTTTCAAAAATTAATTTAGTACTGAACCGGAACCGAACTAAAAAATAACCAAATTACACAGAAAAACTGGATCGAAATCTAACCGATTTTCAGTTCAGTCTAGTCTCAATCCTTTATCTTGTTCGGTTCGGTTCAGTTATGATCATTCAATTTTTGAAGTACTGGTCTTTTGGTCCAATTTTAGGATTTTTGAAAGCCTCGGACCGTGCTCAAACTAGTTTGTAATCAATTTAGAGCCACTCCTCCTCCTCCAAAACTTTATCTTAGATGTCTGGAAGATATGTCCCTAGTTTAGCATTCCATTCTTCCTTATTCACTATTGAAAATCTTGTGGAGGCTCCAAAATTCACCAACAATGATCTTGATAAGAATTTTGAAAGAAATAAAAATTTGAAAATGAAATTGATAGAATTTAATAAAAAGTATTTTAAATATTTGAAAATGAAAAATGAGGCTTTAATTAATGAAAATAATTTTTTTTATAAAATTATGTCTTTTTAAAATAAGAGTCTTAAAATGTAACTTTCAAATTTAAAAGACTCTCTTGCCTCTTTTACTAAAGAAAAAGAAAAACTAAATTTGATTTTGGATTCTCAAAAGACTTCAAGAGATAAACATGTCTTAAACTTTGATTATTCAAAGTCTCTGCCTCTAAACAAAATTTGTGAAAACTTCTTTAAAGACTAGAACTCTTTCTCCCTCATTATCTAGAACACATGTGCATAACCCTAAATGCTCATGTATACATTCACAAAGGCCTAAACAAAAAGATGCTTATATCTATAGGTTCCAAAGATCAATGCCTCACTTATATATGGGTCTCAAGCCTTAAAGAAGTCATTTATTGACTACTCCATCCAAGGATATAGAAAATCATTATTTTGGCATGCTTTTATCGCAAAAATTTTGACCATAAGGCATATTTTTGCGATGCAAGATTGAATATTAAAAATGTGTACATTCCTAACTCCCATAGACTCAAAAGAAAATAGGTACCTAAGAAAGCTTGATTTGCAAGTTAGGAACTCTTTTACCAAGCATTCAAAATGCATAATAATAAATAGGTATCTAAGGTGAATGAAGATTATTGATTGTGAAGAAATATAATTCTTCAAAGATAAAAATTGGCATCTAGTCATACTAAAAACAATAAAGTGTTTTCTTATATCTCATGTTTTGATCTTAATTGGTTTTATATGTGCTTTTATTTAGAGGGAGTTGTATATGCTTGCTTTGCCTTGAATACATCTTGGTCATATACAACAATTTTTTTTTATTTCTAATTAATTCCTCTTCAGTTTTGGTTTTGTTCTTATTTGTTTTTAGAATTTTTTTTTTTGTTTACTTTTAGTTTTCTTCCATCTAAGGGTATCTATATTGTGATCCCAATTTGGGAGCTTTGTTTAAGAGGGAAGATATCTTTTTTTTTTCTTGGATTATATTTTTACTATTGTTGTTGTTTTTCTTTATTAAGTTTTGAACCTCTTTTTGTCATGACAAAAAGAGGATAATCTTTTTGATTTAGACATCTTGATTTTGTCATCATTAAAAAAAAAAAAGGATATTGTTGACCCCAAGGTTTCTCCAGGTTATTAAGACATTTATTGTCTCAAATCTCTATAGTAATTAATATTGATGAATATTTGAATGATTTCAAAATCAAGAGAAGTGCTAGCCTTATATTTAAATGCTTGTGTTTATAGTTTTTACCAATGTTTGCATAGGGATATTGTTGACTTCAAAGGATGAGTGCAAAGGCACATCTCAAAGACAATGTTTTACAAGACATGTCAAAGCCATAGGGGAAAGGATGTTTGACCCTTTATATGCTTTTAAAGATTACAGTAAGGCATCTAAGTAGGATAATATGCCTACCAAAAGTTTATAGACATTTTTTTCTTACCTTTAACATGTTTTTAAAGGTGGAGGCTAGGTATCTCAAGACAACAGAACTTGAGTATGCTAAAAGCATTTGGTGCAAAGGCAGAAGTGAGAGAAGAAAGAGAAGACTAAAAGCTTCAATAATTCTAAGAGGTAAACCAACGGTCGTAGAGGAAAATAATGAGCATTAACAATGATCCAAAAGTGTAAGAAGAGTCTTTATAAAGTATCTTAACTCATTTTCCTAATTTAAAAGGTGGTTTAATGATCATAGGAATAAGAAACAATGATTATGGAAGTACTCAATAAGTATGGAAGCAATCCAATAACAATTGAAAAAACTTTTAAGAATCACCTTAATGGATTCAACGACTATTGGAACAACCAATGATCATTGAAATAGACATTAGAATCTCAACATTGGTGGAACAAATTCAATATCCATTGACAAAATATAACGACTACTTTTTCAAAAGCTTACAAAATGCTTTACTTCTGTCAATTGGTTAGGTTTTTAGAATTTCATATATAAAGACTCATATTTGAAGTCCAAGAATAGTAAGAGAAATAATAAACCTCACTAAAGTATGTAAACTATCTTGAGGTATTGCTTTTTCTATTTTTAGGTAGTGAAAGTTTTCTATAATTTGTAACTTAAAGTTAGTAAGAGTATATTTCTTTGAGAATTAAATTGTATTTGGTGTCTATCATACAAGCTTTGACACTAGTAAAAGGTTTAATCCTTTATTAAGTGGAATAGATTGGTATTATGGCCATAACAATATGAAGGGGTGGATTTGGCATGCTTAAGCCTTTAAAAAGAAAGTGGATAAATGTTCATATTTAGCTCGTAAAGGGATAGGTTGTATTTTATCATTGAAAAGGTGGTGAAAGTCCTAAGTGTAACTTAAGGAGTGAAAGTTGGTACATTGTTGAACTACTATAAATTCTTTTATTAAGTTTTCTCTTCTTCTTTCATTGTTTAATTTTTAGAAGCGACTAATTCATTATCTCTTCTTGGGTTGTCATCCTCACCATTATTCAATAATAAGTATAAGTGAAAACTTTAACTATAATCTTTATCTCTAATTTGTAACAATATCTTCTATACATTTCATGTCATTCATTATCACCATTATCTATTCCACTCTCTTTGACTTTCCTTACATCATAACTCCTTAAAATTATGTCAAATTTTAGTAGAATCTCTCTCTCTCTCTCTCTCTCTCTCTCTATATATATATATATATATATATATATATATATATATATATATATGAGAGAGAGAATTTGGCCTCTGGCATATCAATTGTCATTACCAGCAGAGTTATCTCAAATGCACATTATTTTCCATGTTTTTATTGTTCGAAGGGATCGCTCTGATCATAGTCATATATTATTAAAGCCAGAGATTAAATTGTCTAATGATATGACTTATCAAGAAGAACTAGTTGAGATCTTTAATTAGCAAATAAATAATTGAGGAATTATATGATATCGATGTTTAAAGTGAGATAGAGTGATTACTCACCTAAGGAGGCCACTTGGGAAGTGGAAGAACATATAAGACCAGAGTATCCCTACTTATTCTCAAGTTCTAGTAAGTAAATTTTGAGAAAAAAATTTTCAAAAGGAAGAATTGTAATATCTTTAACCTAATTCACATGCATTTCAATTGTATTATATTAGCATATATGCATCACATGACATAAGCATGATGATAATATTTACATCATTACTTTTGGGACTTGAATGTGGATATGATGTTTGCATCGATGCATAGCAAATTGTCATATGTGGTATGTATATTATTATATATTGAATAAAAAATCGTAGAACTTATTAAATATATAAAGAGTAGATGAAAATTGGTAAAGGGATATAGGTGATGAAGGAATAAAGAAAAAAAGACTAAAAGAGAAAATTTTAAACTTTCAACTAATTCGAGTAAGCCACCAAGATCTTGTCTTATTAGAATAAGAATAAAAATTAGAATTCTCTTCCAAAATGAGTAGATAAAAGAGAAAAAAATAGTGGAATATAACAAAAGGAGAACAAATAAAGAATAAAAAAAGAGAAAGATGAAGAAGAAGAAGAAGAAGAAGAAATTAACCAGAAAAAAATCTTCAAGTTTTCTAGTTTTAGTAAAAAGTGTATAATTTCATCTTGTTCTCTTATGAAATTCTCCTTTGATGGCATGTTATCATGACAAATTAGCATGAATTATAAAGTGATTTATAGATAAAATTCATGTATAAGAAGTTGTTGGAAGTGAAGGGAAAATAAGGGCTTAACTCCTTTTGGTTATGTTTTAGGAATAGAAATTTATACCATAGATTTCATAGCATAAGAAAAGGAATTAAGAAAAGTACAAAATATAAAAGTTGTAGAGTTATGTCTCATATATATGCCTGTAAAACAGTTTTACTGAATATATTATGTGTAAGAAGATATCACTCCTTGATCATGCCTACTTATTTTGAGATTGTTTATTCATTTTTATGACCTTAGAAGCTGAATTATATAAAGTGTAAAACATGAAAAATATTCATTTATATGTTAGGTAATTATCTGTAAAGTCGTTTGCAATTGGACATCTACGTTTTTTAGATATAGTTATGAATATGGAGTCTACTCAACATATACTTATAACAAAAAATAGGAAAATATTATAAAATTCACCATAAATTGTGTATTACATATTTTGGTGCTAAATCTTAGATATGTTATAGTCATATATGTCTAGTTTAAGTAGAAAAAAAGAATCTAATCATTTGAATATATGGAGCAAAAGTAATTATAGAAAAAGCCTTCGAAGGTCAAGTTGTGTTTTTACTAGAACACACATGCATAAAAAGATAAAAACCTTACTTTATCATTATTGATTGATTGAGTGTACTAAAATAGGTCCTCAAGGTGCTGAAGATAGCATTGAAAATAAGTCAGGACTATCTATGGCTTAATAACTTAAAGAAAGAAGTAAGTAAATAACTAATGATACAAAATAATAAATATAATTGATTGGTTAAAATGTTATGAACTTATATTCTAGGGACTAAAATGTGATTCAATGAGATGATATTGATGGATATTTTGATGAAAGGATTGTAAAATTTTAACATTATTTATTTTAATGAGATATTGATAAATTATGGCTTGAGAATAAAAGTATATTTGTGATATGATTTGCCAAGATTGATGAATATTATTACTTATTACATTGATAGCATTTTATTGGATTTATAAATGAATTATGAAAAATTATTGCTTAATATTGTTTAAGCTAGTAATTAGAAGAACAATGCCTGTGTGGCAATTAAAAAGAACTATATAGCCTATGTGTATTTGAATTAAATAATATTAGCCTTTGTGACAATGATATTATATAACGTGTGTGACAGTAAAGATAATTCTTATTACTTGTATAGATAGGATAATGGTTTATTTCTCTTTAAACACTTATTGTAATATTTGTGTATAATTAATTGTTTACTTATTGCGTATACAAACTCATTTATTTGCACTAAATTCTTTTAGAGATAGTAGACTAGAAATTGCATTCAATTTGCATTTTGATTTTATTGAGTAGTAGTCTAATAGAAGTTGGATCAGTATGCAATCCTTTAGTGTTTTGCTTCTTCTATTACTCATATATATTTTTATTATAAACAGTTATTATGTTGCGATACAAGATCTGTAAAGTACTAAAAAATGAAGAAAAGTACTTCAATGATAATGAAATAATATGAAAAAATTTTAATGATACAATGTCATTTCAGTACTTCATACTACGTGAATGAATTAACATATACGTTGTGGTAATGATTGTTAAATATGGTTTAATAACTCAACTTACCTAATAAATTGAGCAAAGTTTGATAAATAATAATATATGAAACGGGTTGTCACAAAACGCATATCAATCTCTAACTAGTATTGTTTTACAAAGTTAGATTATATAAATAGTCTTGCAAGACGATCCCAAATCTCTTTAACAATCTTATATTTTGTCAACTAAGAGTCTATAAAAGTCTTATTAGAATTATAAATCCAAATAATGATTTTTAAATTTTTGCTTTTTAAATATCCAAAAACTTTCTCAAAATTGAGTCTAATACAGGTGCTTAAAACAAAATCTCACATCCTTTTGCCCTTTAAAAAATTTTTCGTAATATGACTCTAATACTAATAATTCTCTTCATCTAATTGGACAATAATTGGCTGAAGCAAATAATCTCTAATGATAGCCATATTAACAAAGTAAAGGAAATCAAATTGAGAAAAATTAATATGTGAAATCAAATTAAAATCAAATAAAATCTAAATAAAATAGCATCAAAGATCAAACTAAAGCCAAAACAATCATAATAGTAGCAAAGATGCAACTGAGGCAATATGTTTGAAATTGAAAAAAATCATAGTTGGATCTATGAAAATTGTTGATAGGATTAAGAAAATTCATAAAGTCCACAGTTCAAATAGAAACTTTGATACCATGCTAAAAAAATGAAAAACCTTAAAAATGGAGACTAGAGTTTTGTATTAGATTGATTGATTGAAATACAATAATAATAATAATAGAGAAACTTATACATATTTATAATGATAAGAAAAAAACTATTATATCCTTCTTAATAATAATAGTTATTTAACAACTATAAGTGTATTTAAGTGAAATTGACAATTTGCTATGTTTTTGGATTTAAACAATCATGAGAATATTTTGTGGATTTTATACACTTAAAATAAAAAATAAGGAATAACATAAAATAGAGGTTGTTTGATAACCCAATTTAAACTTAAAGTTAAAATTTTAAGCACTTATTCTTTTAAACTTATTTGATAACTTTATTTATTTATTACTTAAAAAGTTCAATTCAATTAGAATTCTCTTAAAATAATAAGTCAAAATTTTTAACTTAAAATTATCACTTAACACGCTCAATCAATAAATACTAAAAATTTTTTATCAACATGATGATCTATATGCTCCTAAGAAATTAATAAATTCTCATTTAAAAATAAATTCTTTCTTCATACGCTTTATTCATAAATGTGAAGATAGAGATACTCCTACAATATCTCAATAAGAAACTAAAGGTACACCTTTAAATTTTATCTTTTTAGTATTCATAATAACTTATACTCTTTATATTTATATTGAGAATTACTGTGATTTTCATTCAATTATATATTAATTTGTTAGCATACATCTTATTGAGACTTTACTGGCCATAAGATACAAAAATAAAGGAACATTCAACCTAGGTGGGGTCATGACTAATGGTCTAGTCAAGTATTTTTTTAATCTCATCAAACACTCTCTGAAGCTTATCACCCCATACAAACTCTTTTTGATCCTTAAGTTTAAGCAAATGACCCTAAATACTTAATCGTCCAATCGTGTTGGATATGAATCTCCTCAAGAAGTTGATCTGACTGATTAACCTTTATATTTCTTTCTTGGTATATGGAGACTTTGCTTCTATGATGGCCTTGACCTTATTTTGATCAATTTCAATACCTCTTTGATGAACTAAGAAGCTAAGGAAATTACTAGTCGAAACTCCAAATGCACACTTTAGAGGGTTCATTTTGAGCTTATGTTCCCTCAACTGCCAAATACTTTTTAAGCTCGACAAGTGATTCTTCTTGCTTTGGGACTTCACCACTACATCATCAATGTAAACTTCCATGGACTTCTCAATCATGTTATGGAAGATACAGTTCATCACCCTTTGATATGTGGCTCCAACATTCTTTAGAATGAAAGGCATGGCAACCCATCCATAAGCACAAATCAATCCTAGGTACCTAAAGGCTATTTTGCTCACATCCTTTTTAACAATTCTAATTGGTTGTACTTAGAGTACCCATCTATAAAGTTAAGGATCTTATAACATATTGTTGCATCCATCATTATATCAGCAATGAGTATGGGATACTCATCCTTGGGAGTGGCTACATTCAAGTTTTGAAAGTACACATAAATCCTAAGCTTTCTATTCTTTTTTATGATCAAAACAATATTAGAGAGCCATTCCACATATGTTGTTGTTTAGATGAATCCAACAAGTAAGAGCCTCTTTATATCTTCTATAAAAAACTCTTCCACTTCTCTGGACATTCTCCTCATTGGTTGTTTGAATAGGTGAAATACTTCTTTAATGGGCAAATAATGCTCTACAAATGAGTGATCTAAGTTTGACATCTCGGAGCAATCCTTAACAAAATAATCTTTATATTTCTTGAGTAGCGCAACTAACTTAGCTTCAAATTTGGAATTTAACTTCACACTAATAAATATTAGCCGAGGTTAGTCTTCAGTCCCCAAATTTACTTCCTTCAAGGGATCCTAAGTCTCAACCGATTGATCATCAAGTTTTTAAGTGCGATCTTGTGGTTTGAGATTCCTAATTAAGTCATGTGATCATCTTGTTTGTCTTCATAGATGTACTCAATGAAGGCTATTAAGTTATGCTCCAAGATTAGCTTCTTAATTCTTTTGAAGCATTGTCTCATCTTGGATGACTTAACCATCATACTTTATAATCAATAAATAACCTTTGACATTAACATACACCGATCGCTCAAGTTTTGACATCAGAACCTTGAGTTGATTTAATTTAGAGATAATTTGTCTTGAGATGCCCCTTGATAATGTTCGTGAAGTTTACCTTACCTTGATACATTATTACGTTAGCCAAGTGAACCACTTTGGTGAATGGATTAAGGTTTCTATGAATTAACTCTATCTCACCATCGAGCCTTCAAATCCATATCGTTTGATGCAAAGTTGATACAACGACAAAATTAATATGTATCCAATCTTTGCCCAACAACAGGTTGTGGTTATCATTTATGTTAACCATGAAGAAACATTTTTTAGTTGTATAACACTCAATTTTTAAATCTAGTTCTATATACCCATTAGCCAAAGTTTCTCCTCTAATGAAGTCTTGCATTGACATGTCAGCCTTTTTAACTTGGTCTTTGGTGAGGCTAATTTTCTTTAGAAACTTTGTGGGTATAATTGAGATTCCAGATCCATTGTCCATGAACACTCTATTGATTTGGATGGAGTTCAATTAGACCTTTATATATAATAGCTGCATATGATTTGTTTGACACAATAGGGGTTGTTGTAAGGTGAACATAATCATCTTGTTCTCAGTTTCATCATCTAAGATTGGGTAAATTACATCCCCCCTCAAGTGTGGCTCTTTAGTTAGGTTTGACCGAGAACTCCAATGGTAATAAGCATACCATATTCACTTCAACCTTGTCTCTCAAGATGCTAAATAATGTTTCCCCTTTTTAGGCTTTTTGGGCACTTAGACTTTCATAAACCCATACTTATTATGGTGAATTTCCATATCATAAGGCTTCGACTCGTTATCGAGCTTATATATCTTATTGCATAGCTCAAACCTTTCTTTCTCTTACTTTGCTCTAAGCTTTTTAATCTTCTTATTGTGTCGAGATTTTACTTTTTTCGACAATTTTATAAACTCCGACTTCATCTAACTCGACTCCAAATTATTGCCTCTGCCTTTAGAATCTCCTATTTTAAGTCTTAGTCAGTTAGGCTTATGTTGATCACCTAAAGATAAAACGATCAAAGACTCTTTTTTAGGGCTATACTCTTTCCATTGATCAGTTTTCATTGGGTTTGATGGAAAGGTCTTTTTAGATTGGTCTATTATCCTTTGTTCTGTTTGGTTGACCTCAACAGCTTGCCTCTCTAAAGACTCTGGACCCCTTAGCTGATTATCACCTATCAGCTTTATTCTTACCCCCAGCTCTACTTGTTCATCAACCCTTGTGTTTCTCCTAACATAAGAATAAGAAACACATGGGCATTAATAAGAATCATACCTCCGCTACCTTAGAGCCTCGCTTCATTCGTAAGTATCTCGTTTTTAGCCATGGGCTTGAATTTAGTGTGGTAAGTTAGGCAGATGAACATGCCAAAGGAGATAAGGACTTTTCCTTTATCATAGGTTTTTTTTCCTTTTGTCTTTGATAATACTGGTAGGATAAAGGACATTTTCACCTTTAAGAATGGCTTGGTCTCAATGAGGGCTTTGTTCTTCCTAGAGAATACAATTCTCCCATCCTTGATGGCCTTTTGGATGACATTCTTGAAATTTATATAATTCTTTATCAAATGTCTTCAGATGTTGTGATATTTACAATAGTCTTCCCCTTTCCTCTCTTTCAATAGGGGAATAATATGGTCATCTGAGAGCTTGAGTTGCCCATCCTTTACCAAGTAGTCAAATATCTCATCTACTTTTTTCAAGTCAAATAAGTATTCTCTTAGAATCTGTCAAGCCTTTTACTTGGCCTTTTTCTTCTTTTATGGCTTTGGCTTGGCTAATGCTAAACACTAATGCCTTTGCCTAGCACCAAGTTAGTTATATTAACTTTGTTCTCATCCGAGTCAAAGTTATCATACTCAAGTGTTCCTACATGCACATTCTTATAATATGTTCCCCTAAAAAACACTTTCTTTTGCTTTACCTCTTATAACAGTTTTTCAAAGCTAGTTGTTTTAGCACTCAATTCATAGAGATCCCTAAATTTTTAGCCCTCAAAATGTTTTTTTTATCTCAAATATAGCCCTTTTAGTGTTAGGGCAACACAATCTGCCTTATATAGCTTCGTGTGACATAAACTATGAACCTTTTTGAATTTGAGGATGAATTTTTTGATAGACTCTCCTGTTAGTTGATTTGCTTAGGCGAGATCAACCAAAGTGATTGAAGAAGGAGCCTTGTAAAACTTAGTATGAAAGTTCTTCTTTATGACTTTTCAGCTCGCTATAGACCCAGTTGGGAGATTAGTGTACCATGTAAAGACTGTTTTTAAGAGTGAGTTACCAAATATTCGTAGCTTCCAAAAATCCATAGCTATTGTTTCCTCACATGCCATTAAAAATTGGGCTATATGATCAATAGTCAAATCATTATCTTCTCTTAAGAATGGTGTCAACTCAGGAATTCTATAGCCTCTAGGGAAGAGATATAACTTGTTTACCCACTCGAGGTATGACTTATAATAACTCGGCTTAGGCAAGGGCTTTATATCAACCCCAATCTTCTCCAATGCATTTATCAGCTTGAAATGATTAAGAGAGGTTGGGTTGTACTCATATTTATATAAAGGGAGCTGCTTGTTCTCCTACCATACTTGTCAAGGGAATCACATTACTAGTAGCATTATAGATAAACACTATACCTAGCCCTTGCCTGCTAGATTTTGGTGGAAGTAGGGCTATGATTACACACTTAGCTGGAATGTCTACTAAAAATTGTTATGAGACAAAATGACTCATTTCTAGCTGAATGATGAGCTGCCATTAGGGATTTAGGAGAATCCATTAGTCGGTATTACTTGGGCGAGAGAGTATATGCACTGCCTTTAGCTCCCTTTGGGTATATTGCCTTTGAGTACTCGAGGTTTCTGTAGGGAACCGCTTGTCTATCGTTAAGGCTTGCCTTCCCTCGAGGAGGGTGGTTAGTCAATCAAGGCAATTATTCATCTGATTAGGTCTCAACTAAATATCCTTTTAGGCAACCCTATTGTCCTCCACTAGTGGTCGAATGATCGTGGCCATCTGGTTGATCATGTTGTTGAACATAGTGTGGTTTTCGTTCATTATTTGACAGGTAATTTAAGAATAATCAACATCCACTAAAACAAGTTATCATGGCATAAGAGTATGCCTTTGATAATTGGCTAGTTCATCCATTTGAGTTTGGTCATTGGCCTGTGAGTTCTTATTCGATCTATTGTTGGACATAGTGAATGTAGCTTCTATTGGGGACTTACTCTTTCAATTAGTATAATTCCTCCCATAGTATGTGATTCCTATCTCTATTGGTACACAAAGTTTCACTAGGCGTGCCAAAAAAATGTTATTCTCGAGAACACCTAAGAGTAAATTTAATTATTTTTAGATCTTATTGCCAACTATTGTTTGTATCCAAAAACTCAAGTAATAAACGATTAACATAGGTTAATCAAATCTGATATGTAAGCAATAAAACCATTAATCAAAAGAATGAATATATAAGCAAAATACTGTCAACTCGAACAATATTTAGATAAAAAACATTGTCAACCAAAGAAATTCTCAAGAGACTAGAAAAATACAAGAAAAGAGAGATTTGGAAAATATGTAGTATATTGCTGTTAAAAATTCAAAAGGGTGTTACAGTTGCTTATATACAAGTACGTTTCACTGAGGTTAATATCAAGAGTAAATTTTATGGTGTTTAGATCTAGCAACTAGGTACTATCAGTATCAAATATCAAGAATGCAAATAATAATAAATGGCCAGGGCCAAGTGGATATGATATGTAGGCAAAGGGCCATCAATCAAAAGTCAGCATATAGGTGTAATGCCATAAACTCGAATGGTATTTTGGTGAATGGCACCGTCAACCACAAAAAAACTAGGGAAAGTAAAAGAAGAAGAAAGGGATCTGAAAAAGTAATATTGTGTTTTTTTGTATAGGGTTTGGAACCCTTTGCTTGTACATCAGCTTTACTTATATACAAGTACATACAAGAGTTCTATTATTATACAAAGTCTATCAGTATAGTTACAAATATATACAATTTCTATCTACAAATCTTATATGTTACAATTCATTATAAGTCATTATCTTATAGGTGTACTCAAATGAAACTTGTAATTCAACTACTAAAGCCCATTAACATTCCAAGTCCATATCCAAGAGCTTGTAAAAAATAAGGTCGAGTGTAAACAAAGTATCATACAAGAGTCCTATTAGGAAAATAAATCTAATACAAATGCAATACTAATAAATCTATAAATATTTATGGATTTTATTCTATTATTGTTATGGATTGAGCAAATATCCATGAGATAATACACTTTTTGAAATCCAAAAACCATTACTATGAGCGGAGTCCAAGCCCATAAGATACATATATTTTGAAACTCAAAGATCCATCAAAATGAAACTTGACGGAAACATTACTTTTTCAAAAAAAAAAAAATCTACTTAATATGCATGATATTAAGTGCCATCCAAGCCCATAAGAAACATACGTTTTGAAATTCAGAGATCCATTAAATGAGGCTGGATGTAAACACTACTTCTTTAAAAAAAAAAAAAAACCTTTGCGTGATGTGCATGGTATTAGGTGCCATCCAAGACTCTGAATTTGCATTTAGCTAAGCATGGTGGACCAATACAGGGTCTGATGGCATCCACCGGATGAACATGTTGCCATCCGCACCCGAGACAGCATCTTCTATAATAGGCATGTAATTATCATCTAACTTTTGTCGCCTATAATTGTTTTTTTCCTCATTTCTTTCTAGTTGTTTTGAACACAAGTATAGTTACTAAACTTACAAAACCACGACCAAAGTCCAAATAGAAACCAAATATCGTACAATGTAGTTATCCATAATTTTATTGACTTTTATTCGGCAAAAAGAATATCATAAACAGAAAAGAGAAAATCCAGGCAAATATGTCCGTAAAAATAAAATTTTATTTTACTTTTATGGAAAAGAAAACAGAAAGAGATGAAAATATTAGCTAAGGTCAATTATTTTATTTATTTTTATTTTTTTAAAAGCAAATCCATCCAAGGAAACTGAAAATTAGGCATACTCAGAAGCTGAAATGAAAGTTGCTTGATCAAAATTGCCACTATTTTGTCTTGTTTTGTTATCATGACTTTGACACTATGTTAGAAAAATTAGGTAGGAAGAAAAAAAATAAAACGAGAAAATAATTTTTTTTTATTTTTTCTCTTTATATTTGAATAAAAAAGGAAAAAAATAAAATTTATTTTTACTTCTCATATTTACATAAAAAAGGGAGGAAAAAAATTATTATCTTATATATTTCCTATTTTATCATTCATTTTAGAAAATAAATAATATCTATTTATTAAAATAAATTAGAAAAAATAAAAAAAATTAAACAGGAAAAATATACTAATATTAGACATAATAAAATCACTACTTTAATGTTATAAATATTTAATTTTTCATATTAACTAAACACTAATATATGTAATCCTCATAAATATTATCATATATTTATATTAAATATTAATTTAAACAATAATCCACAACATTGTCAATTTATACAAATTATCTTCAATCTCTTATTTTTTTTTCATTTGAAAAGAAAAAATAATGAAAGTAAAATATTATTTATTTTTCTTTTTTCTCATATTTTTTCTATTTTTTAAATTAAAAAAAAGTCTCTTTTTTTCCTTTATTTTTTTTATTTTTCTTTCTATTTTTCGGTTTTCCAAGCACTGGGAGACGTTGGCCGGTGAAAAGCTTCAGCTAAACTTAAGGTTGCACCGGGAGACGAGACCACTTCACCTCTTGATACTTATAAAACAGACGCGTTTTGGTTTTTGTTTATTTTGTTAAAATTAAAAGCTCCTTCAACGACCAATGTGCTCCTCCTTCGCCATACAGTCTCTCTCTCCATCTTCTCTTCCCCTCTCCCCACACTCCCAAACTAACCACCCCCAGTGCACAAAAACACTTCACAAATCTGTCGTCTCCTCTTCTCCTTCAAAACCCATTTCCTATTCTTGCTCTCAAGAGTCGTGGATCGAGTCTCTACGCTTTAACACCCGCTCCAATTTATTCCATGAAGCCATTTCCACCTACATTGACATGATTCTCTCGGGTGTTTCACCTGACAATTTTGCTTTTCCGGCTGTTTTGAAGGCGGTGACTGGCCTTCAGGACTTGAATTTGGGAAAACAGATTCATGCCCATATTGTCAAATATGGTTATCAGTCATCTCCCGTTACCATACCCAATACACTTGTTAATTTCTATGGTAAGTGTGGAGATTTGGGCGATGTATATAAGGTGTTTAATAAAATTACTGAGAGGGATTTAGTGTCTTGGAATTCATTAATTTCTGCATTTTGTCGTTCTGGAGAGTGGAAGCTCGCGGTAGAAGCATTTAGATTAATGTTGGCTGAGAATTTGGAACCCAGTTCATTTACATTGGTAAGCCTAGTACTTGCATGCTCTAATTTGTGCAAGCGCGAGGGCTTGCATCTTGGGAAGCAAGTTCATGGGTATAGCTTTAGAAAAGGTCATTGGGCAACATTTACCAACAATTCTTTAATGTCTATGTACGCTAAGCTAGGTAGAGTTGACGACGCGAAAAGTCTGTTTGGATCGTTTGAGTATCGTAATTTGGTTTCATGGAACACCATCATAAGTTCATTTTCTCAGAATGACCAGTTTACGGAAGCGCTGATGTTCTTGAGGCTGATGGTTCTTGAAGGAGTTAGGCCTGATGGGGTCACTCTTGCAAGTGTTCTTCCTGCTTGCTCCCACTTGGGGAGGATAAATATTGGGAGGGAAATTCATGCTTATGCCTTGAGAAATGGTGATTTGGTTGAGAATTCGTTTGTGGGTAGTGCTTTAGTTGACATGTATTGCAACTGTGGACAGGTTGAAGGTGGTCGTCGAGTTTTTAATGGTATCTTGGAGAGGAAAATTGGGCTTTGGAATGCAATGATTGCTGGTTATGCACAAAATGAGCATGATGAGAATGCATTGTTGCTTTTCATTGACATGCAAGCTATTGCTGGACTTTGTCCTAATGCAACCACAATGGCATGTGTTGTGCCTGCTTGTGTACGTTGTGTAGCATTTTCTAATAAAGAAGGCATACATGGGTATGTAATAAAGAGAGGTTTGGAAAGTGATAGGTATGTGCAAAATGCGCTGATAGATATGTACTCCAGGATGGGGAAGCTGGGAATTTCAAAGACCATATTTAAGAGCATGGAGGTTAGAGATATAGTTTCGTGGAACACAATGATCGCTGGTCATGTGATTTCTGGATGCTATGATGAGGCACTTCTGCTCCTGCGTGAGATGCAACGAGCAAATGAGCCAAATAACGAGCACGATGATGAGAAACGAGTTCATTTTAAACCTAATTCAATAACCCTTATGACTATCCTTCCTGGTTGCGCTTCTCTTGCAGCACTGGTGAAGGGAAAAGAGATCCATGCTTATGCCATTAGAAATTATTTAGCGACAGAAATCACTGTAGGAAGTGCATTAGTTGATATGTATGCAAAATGTGGCTGCCTAAATTTATCAAGGAGGGTATTCGATCAAATGCCTATTAGAAACGTTATTACCTGGAACATAATGATCATGGCTTGTGGGATGCACGGAAATGGGGAGGATGCCTTAGAACTGTTCAAAGATTTGGTGACTGAGGGGAAAAACAGTGGCGAAAAGCCTACTGAAGTTACTTTTGTAGCAGTTCTTGCTGCTTGTAGTCATGCAGGGATGGTTGATGAGGGCCTGCGCTTTTTCCATAAAATGAAAGATGACCATGGGATTGAACCTAACCCAGATCACTATGCTTGTGTGGTGGACTTACTTGGTAGAGCAGGCCAAGTGGAGCAAGCATATGAATTAATCAATACAATGCCCTTCGGTTTTGACAAGGTAGGGGCCTGGAGTAGTTTACTTGGAGCAAGTCGGATCCACCAGAATGTGAAAATAGGTGAAATTGCTGCTCAAAACCTCCTACAGTTACAGCCAAATGTGGCCAGTCACTATGTTTTACTGTCTAATATATATAAATTTGCTGGACTTTGGGACAAGGCAATGGATATTAGAAGGAAGATGAAGGAAGTGGGAGTAAGGAAAGAACCTGGCTGCAGTTGGATTGAGTGTGGTGATGAGACACATAAGTTTTTAGCTGGAGATTTATCACACCCGCAAAGTGAGAAACTTCATGATTTTCTTGAGACCCTGACAGAAAGGATGAAAAAGGAAGGGTATGTACCCGATATTTCTTGTGTACTCCACAATGTTGAGGAGGGGGAGAAAGAAATTTTGCTTTGTGGACACAGTGAGAAATTGGCAATAGCTTTTGGTATCCTGAACACTCCTCCCGGAACTACTATCAGAGTTGCCAAGAATCTTCGAGTTTGTAATGACTGCCATACTGCATCTAAATTTATCTCGAAGTTAATGGACAGAGAGATCATCCTTAGAGATGTAAGGAGGTTCCATCACTTCAGAAATGGTAACTGTTCTTGTGGGGATTATTGGTAAAAATCTTTATCCTGGGCGTGGACAAATTTCGTTTCAGATTCCAGAACTCTCAGCAACGTCGCGAGTGATTTGCGTTGCTTCCCCCATTCTTATATTTGTTATGTAAGTAAAAATTGTTGTATAGATGTATTCATAAGAAATTATACAAATGCACAGAAATTGTATTCTTCTAGTCTTTCTCATCACTGTCAATTGCAGATCTAAAATTTGCATTTTACATCTGTTGACCTTCGACATTTATGGGGAAACTTGCCTGAGCTTGGCGACAGTAATTTAGTTCCTTACACAAGCATATACTTAAATGAGAATGCACCTCCGAAGTCTTAATATTTGCTCATTTAATACAAAAAGAAAATGTTATGTAAAATATTCCTCAACGGCAGCAAGGCCTACTGGTGGTTCCATTTGCTCATTCCTACCAAAGACGCAGTCAACTCAAGGCAGTTGCGTAATTTCAGTAGGTGCTGATTGTTCTTGCTTGTGGCAAAATTATTTAAATATTTTTCTTTTTTTTAATGACTTACATATCTTAAGCGGTGTTAATATTTGAAAAATTATTTGAAAATTATTGTCAAGTAATAAGTTTCATGTTAAGTGAGTTAGTCGCTGTTGCAAAAACTGATTGTGTAGTATAACTCTTTATTTATTTATTATCCCTGGAAACCCCCTTTTGATGGAAGTTCTGTTATTTAAGTTTCATGTCAAGTGAGTTAACCGCCATTACAAAACTGACGGATTATATGGTGTAACTCTTAATTTATTTATTATCCTTGGAAATCCTCCTCTTTTGGCTGAAGTTCTGTTATTTAACTATGTAAGGATATCATTTTACAAAGCCCCATAACTCGATCCCAAACTTGAGTTCCTATTAATTTGGTATCAGAGCCTAAAGTTATGGGACAGAACCACACTTTACAAGAGTAGTTTGAAGAATTTGTGACTATCAACATGCAAGACAACGATAGATGGCTGCTTAGTTGGAACACCTTACACAGACCTTGCACTCCCAAAGGTTTGACGGAGAATCAAGCAAATGGAGCCATAATAGATTTTGCCCAGAAGTCAGGAACCACCA
This sequence comes from Omphalea diandra, assembly GCA_949677035.1. Classification (NCBI taxonomy): domain Eukaryota; kingdom Viridiplantae; phylum Streptophyta; class Magnoliopsida; order Malpighiales; family Euphorbiaceae; genus Omphalea; species Omphalea diandra. Next base: position 18,591 of record CATIWR010272000.1, read on the forward strand.
TGAAGGACCCAGCGCAGATGGCGGCAATGTTGTGCTCAGGGACATGAAGCAAGATTTTTCTCGCTATAATGGTACTTCTGATCCGCTAGATTGGTTAAGCTGTTGTGTGTGACAATTTCTTCCGCCATCAACAGACACTAGAAGAAGATCTAGTATTACTGGCCTCCTTTCATGTATATTCTGGCTGTGATGTCTCTTGTCCTTTAAAGGGTCTTTGTACTTCATAGCCATTAAGAGTAAATTACACCGAGGATCACCTAAGTATATGCTTATTCTAAGAAGGTTATTAAAAAAAAAAAAATCATTCTATTGAAATCATTAATTTTCTAGCTAACTCAAATAATGTACTAAATTCAAAACAAAGAAAAGTCCGGCCACCGGATGTGATATGGTATACAACTGACTCCACTTTGCCACATTAGCTCATACTGAAAATAACCTAACTACAGGGGTTATTCTGAGAAGGTCACCGAAAAAATCATTATATTGAAATCACTAATTTTCTAATTAATTCTAATAAAATGCTAAATTTAAAATCAAAGTAAAGTTCATTTGCGGAATATGACTTGGCTACCGAATGTAGCTTGACTTAGCACATGATAGACTTCACTTTAGCACGTCAGCTCACTTATTGATCAAGTAGATCCCATATTCAAATTAATTGTTTTTCTTTCTCTACTAAAATTCATTATCCTTAATTCTCCACTACTATATTTCATAGCCTTTTATCTTCTTTCCCATCTAACCCATCACTGTCCTACACCAAGCAAGCCCATGCTCACCTCATCATTTCGTACCTCACCACCAACCCAGCTCTCACTGTTCATTTCCTCACATTCCTGCTCTTTCTCCATCAACCTCATTTTGCTATTCTTTCTCCATTTATCACTCACTAACCCAACTATTTTTGCCCCTAATAACATGATTTGTTTTTTTAGCTAGAGTGAATTGCCTCTTGAAGCGATACTCTTCTATGTTGAGAAATTACATGAAACTAATAATTATAGCTTTACTTTTCTAATTCAAGCTTGTGGTAAGGGTTTAGGCATTAATGAAGGAATTCAGGTTCATGGTCATATGGTGAAGTTTGGATTTGATGAGGATGTGCAAAATGAGTGTTTGATGAAAAACCACAAAAGTGTGATGCAATTACTTGGAATACTATGTTGGCAAGTTTTATGAGAGATGGATAGATTAATGTTGTGGAAATGTGTTTGATGAAATGCTTAAAAGAGATGTTATTTCATGGAATACGATGATCATGAGTTATGTGTATAATGGATGTGGGACCCATTTGTTGAATTTGTAAGCTAACATGACAAAGTGAGGTCTATCCTATGTTGAGTCAAGCTATATCTGTCAACCACACAATATCTGGTGATCAAACTTTGCTTTAATTTCAAATTTAACTATTTATTAAAATTAATTAGAGGATTACTAATTTCAATAGAATGATTTTTTTCGATGATCTTCTTAGCATGACTCCTATACATCTGTCAATTACATCATATCCAGTTATCGAACTTTGCTTTAATTTCAAATTTAACTCTTTATTAGAATTAATTAGAAGATTAGTGATTTCAACAGAATGATTTTTTTTTATGACCTTCTTAGAATGACTCCTATAATTAGATGATTTTTGATGTGAGATGATATGACAAAGTAGAGTCCATCATATATTGAGTCAAACTACATCTGAGTACTACGTCATATTCAGTTATTAGACTTTGCTTTAATTCGAATTTAGTACTTTATTAGCATTAATTAGAAGATTCGTGATTTCAATAAAATTTTTTTTAATGACCTTAGAATGATCCCTATCCCGCCATTATTAGCTCCCTGCCCAATCTAATACATTATTTTAGTGGAAACGGACACATTTCACTTAGTTCGTGGGATGCTATGTTAAAATTATTAAGATTTTATAATTTTTTATTATTTATTTTAGTGTTGTACAAATTTTAATGATATTGTTATCGAAAAATTACGAAATAAATGCAATGCATTATAAAAATAATACTAAATAAATAAAAACAATCGTCACGAAGTTATAGTTTATTGTCTATAAGCTGTATTAAGTTAATAAATGCAATGTATGCTGTTCTTTTATATATATATATAGAGAGAGAGAGAGAACAACAATTCTTTAAGTGAAATTTCTAAGTTAAAATTACATTTAAGCTTTTGTCTTTGATATATATATATATATATATATATATATATATATATATATATTAGATATGAATTTCTATATTATATATTTATTACATATATATATATATAAATTATTTTAGATATTAAAATAAATCTTATGGGCATAAAATAATAAAATATTGTGAATAAAAACTAAAAAATAATTATATTTATAAATTTATAAATATTATTATATTATTATTATTATTAAAATAAGTAAAAAATATTATAATAAAGAAAAAATGTTATTATAAATTATATTAATTTAAAATATAAATAGAAATATAATTATTATATAAATATTGTTATTATAAAATATTTATTTTACTTTAAATATAGAAAATAGGAATCATTTTATCAAAAAATTATAAAATATAAATTATAAAAACATAAATATTATTATGGTAATTATTATAAATATATTATTATTTCATACACATATATTACAAATAGAATATATATTATATAATATAGTATATAAATAGAATATATATTGTTATTTGTTATAAATAGTTATTACAAATATATATATAATATATGTAATATATAAAATTTAAATATATATTGTTATTATTGACAAATATATATTGCTATTATTTATAAATATATAGAAACATAAATTATTATTTTATATAGTTATATATATATATATATGTAAATAAAACTAAATATAAATTATTTTTATATATTATATACTATTTATATAAATATATATAAATGTAATCTAATTAACTATATAAAGTAATATATATATTACATATTATTTTTATAAGAATATATATTATCATTCTTTATAATATATAAATAGTAATATATATTATTAGGCTATTATTATTTATAAATATTATTCTTATTAATATTACTAGCAAGACAGCCTGTGTGATGCTGCAGGCTCCAATTATTGTGAAAATTATTTTTTTTTTACATTATACTACATAAAGCAAATGATAAAAAATTATGTTTTCTCATACTATTATTAATTATTTTATTAGCTCTTATTTTACATGTTACACTGTAAATTTGTGTTTATAAATGTGGTAGATTTTATTCATAATATTAATAATGATTATAATGTGGAAGAGTATTTGGATTATACAATATAAATTATTCCACAACTATATAAACAATTTTATATGTAGAATACATATTTAACATATAATGGTATTTACAATTATTATATTGTTGCACATAAGATAATACTATTTATTGATAAGCAATTGATGATTCACAATGCTTCTTTGTAAGTTGTTGTCCAATAATACAATCCTTGTTTGATATATTTGTATTTTTATTTCTTTAAACATAAAGGTAAATCTAATAGTTAATTTTTGGACATTGTCTAAAGATGAGTCCATTTGTTGAAGGCCATCAAATGGGGCCATTTACAGTAATTAGTCTGATATAGCATTGGGTACGTGCAATGCTCATACCAACATGTCTCCTTAGATATAAGCCAAAATCATATGATTTTCTAAATTTTTAGATTGTAATAGCATCCTTATTTTGAATACTCATTTATGATATTTCGTTTCATGATACAAAATAGAGCAATCTAATTGTGTATTATTTCGCATAAAATTGCGCTAAGAAATTATGAGACAATAGTCATCTATTACAATATGACATATGTTATATTTAAAACAAAATATATGGCTTGGAATAGTTCATATTCCAAATTTAATCTCGTTACCAGTTTTGTTGCACTTGTTCTTTGATGTATATAACGTTTAGTTAAATCTAATATATAAATAAAATTAAATAATAACATTCAACTAAATAAAATTAAATAATAACATTCAACTAGTTATTCTAAGTATCTACAAATTAATTATCAGGAATGAAACAGTTGGCCATAAATAAATTTCAGGTTGAATTTTAGAAATGTATGGACCGTGCATGTGATTATATTATAGGTTAAAGAAGAAATCTTTTATGTCATTTAGTTTTCAAATATCTTTTAAAATATGTGATTCTGAGTAGCACAATCACATTTATGGTCATTGCATTTTCAAAATTCAAGTTCAAATTTATTCATGAGTAACTATTTCATTCGGGATATTTAATTTGTGGACATATCTTTCAATAAGTAATTAAATATTATTTATATATTAAATATAACTAAATTTTGGTTATAGCCAAGAATATGGGTAATTAAACTGATAACAAAAATGGAGGCAGAAAACAATATTGAATGTTTAATGTTATTAATGTTTATATATATATATATATAATAACAGTGTTATCATCAATATACTAGATAATAACAAACATCTATAATAGTAATATAATGTTAAAAAAAAATAAAGACAATTATAAATGTAAAAACAATGTTCAAAATTCATAACCGAGTTATATATTTTGAATAACAAACTTACAGTGCTACTGGAAGGCAGATAATGATATTTGTGTGACAATTCTATTTGTAACATACAAAGTATCAACAAAGTTTTTCATAAATGAAATGAAAAAAGAAAAAAAAGAAGATACTAAAGATATTGCAACATGAATCCAAATAGGTTAATAAAAATAAAGCATAAAATGTTTGATTTCTTTAAAGCTATAGAGTTGACGAAGGTGATGTTTATTTTGGGATTGCTATGTATTAAAAAAAATAGATAAAAAAAATAAAGAAAAGGAAATATAAAATACTAAATTGTATTGAGAATTGAGAATATGTGCTTAAAATTGAAGGAAAAGTAAGAAAAAGTAATTTTGAGACAATAAAGTACGATTTATAGTATCAAAGAAAAAGGAAAAATAAACAAATACACTCATTAAAGAAAAAAAAAAGATGCAGGTACTATGTTATATGAGGAAAAAAAGGTATAATATTATATAATTTTTTAGCAAAATTTAAGTGATATTTGAAATCTAAAATTTACTTATATGCTATATATATACGTTATTTGGAAATCAATGGATATGAAAATATAAAGGTGGAAGTCATACTAAATAAGTATGGGAGATGGGGTCTTGAGAATTCTATAAATGCTAAGACTGTAAAATAGCAACGGGTAAGCATAAGAGCTTACATAGTTAGAGCGATCTGAAAACTGAACAAAAATAAGTGTTGATCTAAACATTATTGGTAGGTAGCCATTATAAGTTCAAAAAAAAAAGAAATGCTTATCTTCAGTGAGATATTAGATCACTCCAATAGTTCAACATTATTTGTTGGTAGGAAGTTTAACATGCACATCAACAGTTGTATATACAAATATCAATATATATCGAAATTAGTATTTTTGGTGTAAAAAGAGTAAATGCTAGACAAAAATTCAAAAAATTCATCGATACATGTATATACCAGTGTCAATATATATTAAAATTAATATATTTTTTTGTAAGAAAAGTACATATAGCTACAAGAACCATTTATTACAATAATAAAAATGGTAGAGAGACAAATAGTGAAGCTAGTGTTGAATTTCAGGTGGGTGATTTAGTGGTTGTGTGCGATTTGAGGGATAGGATAGTCCTTGTAGCATGATGGAAATACGTTTTTGTCCTTAGCTTCAGCCCAACCTCCTTTAGAAAATGACACCATACACAGGGACAATATTATCTTACTAATGCGACCATGGGAGGGGTGTGAATTATGTTATTCTTGAATTAAATCTCATACATAGGGACAAATTAATTCTCTTATTTGATCTCTAAAATGATAGTGAATTGTGTTGTTTTCAATATCTTTTTAAGAATTTGAGATTCCCTTGCTATTATTCTTAAATCCCTCCTACTGGCCTCATGTTCCCTACTTTAGGAAAAAAAAAAAAAGTAAACTCATTCTCTATTTGTTTTTTAATAAAATATATTATTTTATCATAATTATTAGTTTTTATTTAATTTATTTAATGTATAATTTTTATTTTCAATGGTGCTTAGTGGCCGATATTTATATGCCTTACTTTTATAAGCCATCTTGAGTACTATCATTTATGGATGGCATACGATAATAATAAAACTATAGACTTCTACTTTCTATGAATGATGGTTAGAGTCATAGTTTCTTTATTTAATACAAAAGTTAAATATAAATTCAATTTGAAAAATGAGTTCAAATTTAACTTAAATTTTGAAAATGATTTTAAAAATTTTATATCAAACTTGATTTGGTCTATAAGTTATTCAAATTTTAAATAAATCAAATTTTAATTTGATATTTGAATTGACTTAAATAATTCATTTTGAATTATCAAAAATATTTTAAATTTTATTTTTAAATAAAAAATATTAGTGCTTAAGAAAACCTACTCTCAAAAAGAGTAACAGAGTAATCTCACTCTACCCAAATACAAGCAACACCAAAAAAGACTTGCTAAAAGGTTTGCAAGTTATTCACAAAGTTTCTCCAAACTTTTCTAACCTTTCTGGTCTTCAAAATGCTCTTTATGTAAACTCCAAAACTAGCTATTGGAACAATTGATGTTATGTCTGACAGCTTTTCTGCAAAACTAGCTGTTAGAGGTAACAACATTCATTGTTCTTCATCAACCCTCATTGAACTTGTAACGGTTACTTCCAACGCCTGTTCTCCATCATTTAACGCCCATTGGCTTTGACTACAATGCCTTGGAGAGAGAATAATGTTTGTTGTTCATTTCCAAAAAGCTTGAACTTGGTGTTGTGTTTTTCAAACTTTACACAATTACTTTCCACGCTTGTTGAGCAATTCGCAATACCCGTTAGAACCTCCTTCAATGCCTGTTGAGAAGGGCTAGTGCCCGTTTTCAAGTTCCAAAAGCTTTAGCTCAGGCTTGGACAATTTTCCATCACTTGTTGCGAATATGCAACGCCTGTTGTTAGGCCAAATCAACGCTCCTGGTGAGGTCCAACACAACTCAACCTAGAGCACTTCTCCAATGCCTGTTGCAAAGGGACAATGCCTGTTGTGAGGTCCAAAAGACTTTGACAATTTGCAGCATCTAATAAATGTCAATTGTTCATCTCTGAATGCTCGTTGAATGGTTCAATACCTCATTGGAAGATTTTCAATGCCCGTCAAACTTGTACAAGTCCTATTGAACTTGTTTTGACCCTTTAACATTCGTTGGGTCTTGGGGTCACACGTTCTCCAAACATACTCCCCGTAGCATTTATAACAATCTCCCCCTTTAGCATTTGTCAAATATGTTCAACTGATCCAAAAAACACTAAAGTACAAACATTAGAACTTCTATTGGTTTTGTTATATTTTTGTTATCATTCAAAGTAGAAGAGTGAGTTTAATGTCGTGGGGTCACATGTTCTCCAAACATTCTTCGTTTAGCATTCATAACAATCTCCCCTTTTTTGACAAAACCAAGATGATTTGATACCAAAAATAAAAAAGTTAAACACACAAAGGATACTAAATGTTAAAACATAAAACTACAAGAAAGATACCAAACAAAAGACATACCAATCAAAATATCCATATAAGGCTTGATACTAAATATGCTACCAAATATGCCACATATGGTACCAAATGTTGTACCATATAAGATACCAATGTTGGATGTTAAAAACATAGATGATACTAAATGTTACGGTACACAAATAAGTGATACCAAACAAAACAATCAAATCATCCAATCAAAACATCCAAAACTTCTCCCCCTTTTTTGTCATCATAATTAAAAGATATACAAAAATTCTCCCCTTAAAAAAATATTGTACAAACATTCTCCCCCTAAAATCTAGACTAACTTCCTCAAAATAAAGCAAACATGATGATGCCAAAATACGGATCAAATAGAGAATGAAAATTCCCTCTATCTATATGCTTTCTTCTAACAAATTACCTAAGATATTCAAACACAAATTTAGTTGACATAACTTGGGATTACATGTTCTCTTCACAAATTGAGGAAAGCAAGAAAGGAAGGATAGTTACTAGAGATTCCTAAAATAAAACAATAAACCAAACCGATACCAATGATGATTCATAAAATAAACTCTTCCTCAGCAAAAGCATGTTAAATAAAGCCACAAAAAAAAAGAAAAAGAAAAAGAAAAAGAAAAAAGGGATAGAGATACATTATAGTTAATGATACCAATTGATACTAATTGTTTTATTCTCCAAAATACAAATCTTTTTTTTTTTAAAAAAAAAACTTCAACTCCTCTTTAAGTTTTATAACTCCAATCACCATTTGATTCTCCATTTTAAGCATTGGGTGAAAAGCTTATAAACCTGCAAAACTAAATTTTCTTTGGTACCCCTTTTCTCTTGTGTCCATAGGGTTTAGCAATATAAGCATGCTCATCTCTCAACTTAGCATAGCAAAAGTATGCTTTATACCCATAATTTCCACAATAAAAGCATTGCCAAGCAAATGCTTTCTTCAGCTCTTATGTAGAGCAAGTGTGAGGTGGCTTCCTAAAGGATTGGTGTCTAAAATTGAAGGAACCTTTGTATTCTTGACATGCCTAGTTCCATAAATAAAGGCATGATTTGCCTTTGGCTTGTGAGAGTGAGGGTGAGAGCAGCTATGATAATACATATATGATTTAGATTAAGGTAAAAGAGTTCTAGCTTTGGTAAAAGCTCTCATAAACTTTGTCTTCGAAGTGGAAGGTTTAGAATGATCAAAGCCTAAGCCATGTCTATCTCTCAAAGTCTTTTGAGAGCCCAAAATAAGATCAAGTTTTTCTTTTCCTTTTGCAAAAAAGGCAAGTGAATCTTTTGAAGTTCAGATCTCTTTCTTAATACTTTCATTTTGAGAAGACAAAATTTCGTAAAATTTCTTTTCTTAGTTCAAAGCCTCATTTTCCTTTTGTAATAACTCAAAACTTTTCTTTAGTTTCACCAATTCAGTTTTCAAAATTTTATTTATTTCAAAACTTTTATAAAGATCATTGTTGGTGGATTTTAGGGCCCTAATAAGATTTTCAACAGTAAACATGTTTTATAACTCTTGATCATCCTCATTTAAATCACTATCAGGAGAACTAGAACATACCTGTTTTGAAGAGCTCTCTTCTAAGGCTATGAAGCAAAGATTGGTTTTTTCTCTTCTTCCTATCCTTGACTCCTCTTAATCCTCATTTGTTTCAAATGCACTAGAGTCATCCTAAGTGGCTTTAGAGGCTTTTTTCTTGTTCTTATCCTTCTTCTCAACTTTAGCTTTTAGGCAGTTTACTTTTATGTGGCTATGCCTTCTACACCCATAGCATTTAATCTGTTTAAGCTTGCTTTTGACCTTCTTCTTCAACATCTTTTTGAATTTATTTGTTAAGATGGCTATCTGCTCTTCATCTAGCTCTTCATCATTTAAGCTATGGCATTTGGAAATAACTTTAAGTGTTATCCTAATCTTTTTCTTATTTGCATCCTTAAATGTGGATAGAGCTTCTCTATTTAGGCTCATCCCATAGTCAATGAGATTTTCTAGCAGCTCATCAAGTGGTATGATCTTCAAATCCTTTGAATCCTTGAGAGAAGTGACCTTGCTAAGCCATTCCCTAGACAGACACTCAAAACTTTCTTCACATGTTCTTTATTAGTGAATGTCTTCCCAATAGCCTCCATTTCTCCAACAATCTCAATGAATTGATCTTACATTCTTGAGATTGTTTCATCAGGTTTCATAAAGAAGGTTTCATCCTAAAAATAAGGGTCTCCATCTTGTTTTCCTTGACTTGAATTGTTCCTTCATGTGTGATCTCCAAGGCCTCTTAGATTTCCTTGGCAGCAGACTTCATGCTCACCTTCCTGTATTCATTTCTGCTTGAGGTATAAAAGAGCATATGGATGGCCTTGTCATTATTAGTAACTTGCCTTTTTTCTTTATCAGACATCTCAATAATGTCCTTTTTTATTTGAGTCCCATTAATAAGTGTTTTCATTGGAGTGTATAGATTTTTCTCTATAATTCTCTAGAACTCAATGGTAATCTATTCCATTGAAAAAGGGAGGTCTTACAACTGATAATTCTTTTGGTCCATGCTCATTTTGGGCTACCATGATCGTGTTCCTCTTACACTTAAGCTTTAAAAAATGTTAGGCTCTGATACTAATTGTCAAAATGAGTGGTAGATGAAAAGGGGTGAATTGGGTTGTAAATAAAAATACAAACACACAGATGTGGAAGCAACAAACACAAATCAAACACAAAGTTTTTATAGTGGTTCGACAACATGCCTACTCCACTCCCCAAGTTTTCATTTAGGCCTTTCTAGTTTTTTTTCAAAGGCTCAAGAAAAACCTTCTTGTTGGCCTAGGGCACTAAGAAGGGGGGTTGAATTGGTGCTCAATTTAAAGATTAAAAAAAGGGTTAATGTGTTTAAGAAGATGAGGAGGTGAAGAAAGAAATTAACACAAATGTTTGTAGTGGTTCGAGTGTTAACTAACCTTATTTTCACTCCCCAATTCTCTACAATTGGGTATTTCACTCAACTCAATAGGTGTTTCCAATCTCACACCAAACTTTTACAGCTTGTGTTTATGGCTCACACAACAACCTTACACCTTGTGTTTTCTAGGCTCACATAAAAACCTATCACAAGTGTTTTGTAGGCTCATACTAAAACCTCTCACAAGAGTTTTGACCTTAGGCTAACTCTTAACCTCTTTACAATGGTGTTTATTGCTCACACCTAATAATCAATAACACATAAATGAGAATGAAAAATTAAGTAGCAAGTTAGCAAGAGATTGGTTGTAAAATTAATGAATTCTCTTACTATTTCATCTATTTGGTGGAGTATTTATAACTCCTATCCACCAAAGAGATGTTGGACTAAAACTATCAACAAATCTTTAAGATGTGCTAGTCAGATTTAGCATTAAATGTTTGTCAAGCGAAAGTCGCGGTCGCTATTAGCATTTAGTAGTCGCGAATTTCCAATTTCCATTGTGGAGCCAAAAATCACGACAGAAAACCCCATTTGTGTCTAATGGCTAGTCCATCTGTCAGCTGTCCATTGGTTGTCCAGAAAAATATAGCTGTTGTGTTCTAACCACTAACAAAAGTAGCGGTCGTGAGATACCTACGTCTTGGGTAAGATTGAGACCATAAATTCCTCTGTTTGGTGAGGAAGCTTTAACTTCTTGAGTCGCGGTTGTGACCATATATTTGCCCTCACAATTTTTGATCTTCAACGGATACTTAGGACACTTGGCATGCTGTGGTTGTGGCTTTGGTTCCCTTCTTTGTGATTATGAAATTCGCGATCACAAACACAACACAAATTCCTCTGTGACTTAAGCTTACTTTTCTTCAGCTAAGTCGCGACTGCAAAAGTGGCCGTGAATTTCTCTGGCCTAGCTTCATCCATGCTTAAAACTTTTTTGTGGTCGCTATTTAGAATAACGACACCACAAATTTGAATGATCTTTACAATGATGGAGATTTTGAATTCCATCTAATCTTTCAATGAGAAAACTAACTTATAATCTATAAAACAACACTTATGAAAATATTAAAACTGATGAATCTCTATTGTCAATATCAAAAGAGGTTCATGACTTAGGTTAAACCAACGTAGTCCAACAATCTCCCCCTTTTTGATTTTGACAACTTAGATTGATCTTAAGGGAAAATAAATGCATGAGTTTTGAAGTTGTGAAGTTGGAATGGTGAATGATTCAATGAATGCTTAAAAATTTCTAGACAAATATCAAAGTGAAATTTTCTAAGTATGACATTCGACTAATCAAAGTGAAATTTCTAAGCATGTGAAATTTCTAAGTAAGACTACAATGTGGGGAACTTATGCTATTTTCTTGCAAATTATTTTTCTTTCCCTTTTAGATTTTTTTCTTCATTCTTTCCCTCCCCCTTTGGTAAGATAAAAAAAAAGGTTCATAAGGGAAGAAAACAAATGCATAATAAATAGATAAGTGTTCATAAAGAGCAAAGACATAAGAATTGCAATCATAAAGTAAATTCAATCAAACATATAATTCAAAGAATTTAAAAAACAAACATTTTATTTACTTATAAACAAGCTGTAGGATCAACAATTTTACATTAATAACACAAAGAGAAAATATAAAGAAATCCTATTCTAGAAGATTGGAGAGTCATCATCATCTCTAGAATTTGTTTCCTTATCATCATTACCTTCGCCTTCAGCTTCATCACCTTCTTCAACTTCTTCATTGCCTTCCACTTCCGGGGTATCCTCAAACTCAACAAAATCAGGAAGATGGCAAGGAGGAACCCCTAATTTATCTTGCAGATCTACCATATCACTGTAAAGGTGGGAGATGAGAAGGAATCTCCTCTTCATCATTCTTATCATCTTGTCTAACTTGCGATTGATGGTGGCAAGAGATAGTTTGGTTTTGGGTTTTGATTAAGGAGAAGGGATTGGTAGGGGTCTTTCTTCAATGATAAGCCTCTTTCTTTTAGAGGCTTATGATGTCTCTATCTTCTTGGCCCCGGAGACATTCAGGGTATATACATATGTCTCCGAGTTTATGGTTTGGCATTTATCAAGTAGGTAAGGTCAAGGAAGTTTTGAGAAGGGAGGAGTTTCATAGTGAGGAATTTTTCATTTTCCTCATTAAAAGAGCCAACAAAGTGGTAGGTTGCTATCATATGCGATGGAATAAGGAATTAGCTCTTTGGTTTGATGCTCATGTGGATCAATTGATCCACAAGATAACGACCGATTTGGATAGATTTGTTTTTAACAAGGCAGAACAAGAAGACTATATCCTTTTGAGACACTTTCTCATTACCATCACCTTTAGCATTTATGGAAAAGGTGATGATATGATGGAGTATCCAAAAGGGTAGGGTTTTGATGTATTTGGATATAGAAGTTTTTAGGTCGTGTTTGGTCTCAATTGAAATTTCAAACCAAAACTCGAAATAGATTACTTCAAGTGCAGAGATAATGAACGAGATATTTTCTCTAACTTAAAGGTTAAAGAGGTTTGACAATTGCTCAAAAGTAATAAAATAAGGATCCTCAAAAGCACAAAATACTAACCCATATTGCCCGACGCGTGATTTTACTTTGCGACTTAGAGTCACTATGCACATGAATTCCCTTACGACTTCCTCATAATTGGGTTCACCTCGAAAGATGAACTTGTTCCATCGCAAGTTGGAGAGGAATGCTCGTATCTCATCGTTTATCCCAAGGGTCTCCAACAGAAAGATAGATGGTATTTTGTTTGTGAGGATGATTTTGGAAGAATTGGCTTTAAATGTTCCTTCTCCTCCTTTGTGATTCCTTTCATGTGATGATGGGCTGGAGGTGCAGATGGTTGGGCTACTTCCTTGCCCTTCTCTGCTCTAGGAATCTTTTTGGGAGCCATTGAGAAAGTAGAGAGATTTAGAGAATTCAGAGAGTTTGAAAAGAGATAATTGATTTGGAATAGAATAAAGTGATAAAAATCATTATTTAGGGGGTTTATATACCCATTGGAAGGGTGTGAAAATGGCTATAAATGACTAGAATTGGAGAAATGAAGAGTTGGAAATTATTGGCAGTCAAATCACTTAATTGTGTGGCAGTTACTAGAATTTGCGACTGCGAAATCCATAGTTGCGACTACTAATTCTGAAAAATATGAGTAATGGACAAAAAATCCTCGGGAATCGGCATCTAATGGTAAAAAATTTGAAACTTTGACTGAATTCATGGTGGACAATAAAATTCACAACTGCGAATTAACATTTGTCAGCCGAGTGAGATGAACCTTTAATTGCAACTGAGAGTCAAGGATAGCGACCGCGAATTACAAGGCAAGAAGGATAATGATGAAAAAGTAAGATTTGACAATTAAAGTGGTGATCCACATTAATATATTGATGCTTAATTTATGCAATTTGACATAGAAAAGCACAATTGCAATTAAAATTAAGACGTCCAATGATTAATATCACATACAACCAATACACATAGCAATCAAACAAAAGATCAAACTTTTCACTTTAGGGAGCTTCCATCAAGCATTCCTCATTCTCTCTTAATGAAGTTCAATTTTTCTTGATTTAAAGGTTTAGTGAAAATACTTGTAAATTGATGAGTTGTGTCTATAAATTCTAACATAACATCACCATTTTAGACATGATCTCTAAAAAAGTGATGTCTAATATCTATATGTTTGCTCCTAGATTGTTGGATGGGATTCTTAGAGAGATTAATCACACTAGTGTTGCCACATTTGATAGGAATGTGATCAAAATTTTTGTCATAGTCCTTTAATTGTTGTTTCATCCACAACACTTGGATGCAAAAACAACTCGCAGCTGTATACTCAACTTTGGCAATGGATAAGGCAACTGAAATTTGCTTCTTGCTAAACCAATACACTAAACATTCTCCTAAAAATTGGCTAGTTTCAGAAGTACTTACTCTTTATATCTAAAAGACTATTAGCATAATCCGCATCTGAGTAGCCTATGAGACTAAAAGATGACTCTCTAGGATACCATAGACCTAAGTGTAAGGTGCCATGTAAATATTTAAAAATCCTTTTAACAACATTTAAATGTGATTCCTTGGGACAGGACTGAAATCTAGCACACAAGCATACACTAAACATAATATCAGGTCTTGAAGTAGTAAGATAAAGTAGAGAACCGATCATACCTTGATATCTCTTTTCATTAACTGTCTTCTTGAGTATACCTTTTGCTACTTTGCGTCCATCCATTCCAAACTTCTTGAGTATGACCTTGGTGTATTTGGCTAGGTTAATGAACATCCCTTCTTTGGTTTGGTTGATTTGTAGATCAAGGAAAAACTATGTCTCTGGTGTATTTAGCTTAGTTAATGAAGATCCCTTCTTTGGTTTCCTTGATTCATAGATCAAGGAAAACTTGAGCTCTCCCTTCATGCTCATCTCAAATTCCCTAGTAATACACTTAGCAAAATCCTCACAAAGAGATTCATTAGTGGCATAAAAAATGATATCATCAACATAAATTTGTACTATAAGTATATCATGTTTATGCCTTTTTACAAATAAGATAGTGTCCACCTTTCCCTTTTTAAAATCATTTTTCAAAAGAAATAAACTAAGTCTTTCATATCAAGATCTTAGACTTGTTTCAACCCATATAACGCTCTATTCAATTTAAAATAATAATTTAGAGAACTATGAGACTTAAAACCGAGAGGTTGTTCAACATACCTTAATAATTTCATTTAAAAAAGCACTTGGAACATCCATTTGAAAAAGTTTAAAATTCATATAACATGCATAGGCTAAAAGAATCCTAATGGCCTCTAACCTTGCAATGGGGGTAAAAGTTTCATCATAGTTTATCCCTTCCTCTTGGTTGTAACCCTTAACAACCAATTTAGCTTTATTCCTAAGTGATGAAACCTTGTTTATCTAACTTGTTTCTAAACACCCATTTGTAACCTACAATTGGGTGTTCCTTAGGCCTATGAAGAAGTTCTCATACATTGTTTCTCTCAAATTGATTGAGTTCCTCTTGCATAGCAATCACCCAACTTTCATCATCAAAAACCTCACCAATAGATTTTGGCTCCAATTGAGAAACAAAGGCAAGGTTATTATCTAAAAGATTAAGTTGAGATCTAATACTTATACCCTTTGAGGTATCACCAATAATTAAGTCTTTGGGGTGATGCCTAGAGAATCTCCAATCCTCAGGAAGATCTTGATTTGGTACAACTTCTTATTGATGTTGTGGTTCCTCTTCTATTCTTGATGATTCACCTTTATCTTTGTCTTCATCTTCTTCTCCTGTTGTATGCTCCAACTCTAATTTTTCAAAGTCACCTACAAGATCACCAATAAAAGAATCTTTCCCAAGATTAAGTTTACTAGATTCTTTAAAAACTACATTCATAGACTCCTCAACTACCATTGAACTTTTGTTAAAAGCCCTATAGGCTTTGCTAGAGGTGGAATATCATAAGAAGATAACTTTATTAGTTTTAGAATAGAATTTCCCATTATTATCCTTGGTATTCAAAATATAGCACTCTTAGGTATGATACATAGGTTTTCTACCATTCCATAGCTCATAAGATGTTTTATTGAGAATGGGTCTTTTAAAGACTATTTATAATATAACATGAAGTATTAGTGGCTTCGGCCTAAAAGTAATTTGGCAAAAAATACTCATTGAGCATAGTTCTAGCCATTTCTACTAGTGTTCTATTTTTCCTCTTTACAACACCATTTTGTTGTAGTGTTCTAGAAGTTGAAAAGTTGTGAAAAATCCTATTCTCCAAACAATAAGTTTCAAAAGACTCATTTTGAAATTCTTTTCCATGGTCACTTCTTATAGAAGAAATAAAGTAACCCTTTTCATTTTGAATTCTTTTTGTAAAGCTTTTGAAGGCATCAAGTGTATCATTCTTATGAGCTAGAAAGGACACCCAAATAAACCTAGAATAATCATCTACTAAGGCTAGTGCATAATATTTTCCACGTAAACTAGCACTCCTAGTAGGTCCTATCAAATCCATATGAATTGGTTGAAAAGGTTTAGATGTACTTACAACATTTTAGCTTTGAAGGAAGATTGATGTTGCTTCCCTATTTGGCAAGGACCACATGTCTTGTCTTTTGAGAAACTTAGTTTGGGATGACGTTCCACTAGCTTTCCTTTAGATAAGCTTTGTAAGAGCTCCATGCTAGCATGTCTAAGCCTTATATGCCATAGCCAAACTTCATTACTAATAGATATAAGACACTTGAAAGATTGGTTAGCAAAATTGTTTAAGTCAATTGAGTAGGTATTGCCTTTCCTTTCACCCTTGAAAACAACCCTTTTATCCATTAATGTGGTAACTCAGCATTTTCTAGGGTCAAAGGTGACTTTATTACCTTTGTCACACAATTGACTTACACTTAACAAATTATGTTGTAAGCCATCAACTAACAAAACATTATTAATTAAGGAGCAACCATTCCTACCACTAGTTCCAATGACAATTACCTTACCCTTGGCATTGTTACCAAATGTGACATTGCCACCTTCTTTTTCTTTTAAGGCCATGAATAGCTTCCTATTGCCCGTCATGTGCTTTGAGCATCCACTATCCACATGCCAATCACTTGATTCATTGGTGGCTGCCAAACATCCCTACATAACACAAATAAATCATCTCTTCTTTGGTACCCAAGCATACTTAGATCCTAAGGGGTTAGGCATTAAAAGGTCCTCCAATTTGAGGTGAGCCTTCCTAATGTAACAATAAATATTAATATGTCCAAACCTCATACAATAATGACATTGGAGTTTAGACTTGCGAGTCTTTCTCCTATGCACAATCTTAGCATGAGTGGGGGCCTTCTCATACTTTGATTATGAGAATATATGCAAGTGCATGAGTGATGAGAAGTGGAAGAGATTTTTTATGTTTGTGTGTTTGAGCATGCTTCTTGTTGTACATATAAGCATGATTTACTCTTTGAGCCTTAGTGGGTCTTATCTTTGTCGTTAGGCATAAGTGGCTTAGTGCTGGGAGTACCTTTCTTCCTAATGACCTCAATACTTGAAGTTTAAGGTGTTGTTGCTTTAACAAATATAGTGAGTATAGATGTGAAGGTTGAGGCTTCATTAAATCCTAGACCATGCCTAATTAAGGGAGGCCTGTGTGATATTATAAGTGTATCAAAAGCTTCCTTACCCTTATGAAATTTAGAGATAGAGCTTTTAAGCTCAATGATTTCTCCCTTTAGAGAATCATTCTCTTTTCTTAATGAAGCTAATGATGAAGATGATTTGGAAAGATTTTCCATTAATTTTTTAGGTTCTTCATTTGAAGTCCTCAATCACTTACAAGATCATTAAGGGATTTGTAATCATCCTCTTATTTTGAGCATTTTTTCTTACAAGATTTCATTTGTGACTTATACTTGTCACATCTCATAGTGAGAGCTTCTAGAAGCTCTTCATCTACATTATCTAAGTTATCATAATCTGAATGAGAATGAAATGAAGTGCTTACCTCAATAGGGGAGTCTTCTTGAGCCATGAAACATATGTTGGCAATCTCTTCATCCTCTTCATCCTCACTTGAGCTATCATCCCAAGTGGCTTTGAAGCTTTTTCTCTTCTCTTTGTCCCTTTTCTTCTTCTTCTTCGTCCCTTTTCTTCTTCTTCTTCTTCTTTAGCTTGGGACAATCATATTTGATGTGGCCTTACTTGCCACACTCATAACAAGTGACTTCAGTTGATCTCTCTTTAGGATTACGAGTAGCTCTCTTGAAGTTTCTTCTTTCCTTTCTTCTTCTAATGAGCTCCTTGGTCCTTCTAGAGAGCATTACTAGTTCTTCTTCCTCCTTATCATTTTCTTATTTATTTGAACTAACCTCCACTTCCTTCTCCTCAGAAGTGGACTTTA